>APFE030632128.1:149204-169237 GCA_000404065.3 Pinus taeda | reverse complement strand
TGTTAAGCAGATGGACACTGTGTGTTCCTTATATAATGACGTTTTGACTTGTAGGGCCCCTGCTAAAAATTATGCTTTATTTTTTCTTGAACGATATCTGAGATTAAAAATAAAAGCCGTTAGGGCAGGAGCACCTATCCACATCAACACTGTTAATGACTTTATAGACTGTTGTAAGCACTATGGAGTAAAAGTTCAAAGGTTATTATGCGAGTTTTACCTGCATAATCTTGTGCTAGACCAGGAAACTGATTTAAATCCTGGCCCTTTTTTTGGCGATATACAACTCCAAGCCTTTATCTCATTTGGGGTTAATCAGTTGAAATGGCTCAAAGCTTACAACACCTTCCAGAGACAAGAGAACAGCTTAGATTTATGGGTACGAGCTGAACCTAGAGACCCAGTGATGCTATGGAGAGAACATAGGAGTCTTATGAGGATCCCAGGTGTCGTTGAGATATTAGGTTCCATGCACGAAGACTTGATCCGAAATAGTCTGGAATACTTCCTGACTATTAAAGACCTGGCCATCGATGCTGCAAAATTTCGATACCGGACCTCTAACCCAAACATCCAGCTAAGGGAACCCTTCAAATATGAGAATTTTGAGCTGGCTGCAAGCCAATTGAGTCTCTATGGGGAACGGATTCTGAGAGCAGGGCCATCCTGGTTGGGGTATTGATTTCGTAGTCCAATTATTTGGCACCCTGCACCCGGATATCAGGCCTTATATGAGATGCCTGCAGATCAAATAGATCAGTTCTTTGACCATCTAGTTTCTCATCATGGTTGTCGGCCTCCTTGCGAGATCCCTTCTCCAGCCTATTCTCTCACTGCCTTGCATGTAAACTATAACGTTTTCATGAGGCCATGAAACAGGGTAAGCAGGGGGGGGTGTGGAGCACTTGGAAGGTATGCTTTTGACAAGCAATCTAGTGGTTTTTCAATAATAATTCTAACCTTTTCTGTATTATGAGTTCAAAGAAGATAAAGGATTTTGATAAAAAGTGCGAAATAGACAAAGGAAGCTCAAGTGTTGATAATTGATGTTTTCTATGCAGGAAGACGTGGAAACAGGGGGTTGTCAATCAAAAGCAAGGAGCCAAAGGAAAGTAACTACTGTCCCTCCAGCAGGGCACCGGATGCAGACGAGATCAAGGAAAATTAGAGCCGAATAGCCCAGGGAAATAATGCGGGATACCGGGTCGGAGAGTGCAAGAAGGAAAAGAGAAGAATTGAACGATTAGCGAATCCCTCTGGATCTTTGATCCTGAGGGATCGCTGCTTTAACTTATCTTTTTTTGTATAGATACCTCCGTCATTTCTGTTATATAAAGGCACCACGCCATTGAGTAAGGGACGACTGTTTTTATGATTCTAAGTTTCAGAACAAATTATGATCATTGAGTCTCGTTGAGACCTGACTTTGTATACTTTTGATGCGATTAATATAGAAGACTTGGTGTTCATTTCATCTCTGCATCTGGAGTAACTTAAGGCAGTGTACCCTTGGCAGCTCAGGGCCCGGCTCCGAAGGACACTTGCTTTTGTATTATTATACGGTGATTTGTGTGTGATTTGTTTATTTCTGTTATTTAAGTAATCTGATACATCTTTTATGTGATATGCTATGATTGATATGTGAATGACTTCTGGATCTATTTGAGTTGCATCTTTCGATTATTTCCGTAACAGAAGGTTAGCCTAAATGTATCATTATTAGATCCATGTAAAAGAGTATTTGTGAGACTTGCAAGCCATATTACTTCGTTAAGAAGCATAGCCATATCATCTATTATTCTCAGATTGTTGTAGTAGTATAAAACATGTACATACGGGTGAGAATTGTTGTCTCATAATTCATTAAGGATTGTTGTTCCATTTTATTACTGTTGTTCCATTTTATCACTGTTGTCCTATTTGATTACTGTTGTTCCATTTTACTGTTGTTCCATTTATTGTTGTTCCATTTCCAGATTGCTGTTCCATTTTACTTTCCATCGCTTTATTTACCTACCTTTGATGTTTATGGTGTGAGAGAAGGTCTAAGGCTGTAGTGAGCCTCAGCAAGACGCTGCTTAGCTCCCAGACCTACAAGTCCATGCTCTCATTTCCTTTCTTCATCAGTTTCTAAAGGGATGGGTTATTGCTTACGTACCCTTGACTGATCAATTGCCTTGTGTGATTCTACCTTTTAAGTTAGTTTAGTTATAGCTTAGCATCTGTTTCCTTTCGAATCATTAGAACACTATACTGCCGAGCACTACTCGGACAAATAGCCTCGGATTGAGTTACTCCTTGCAATAACAAATCGTTCCCGGATTGACTTATTAATGTGGGATAATTAGTGGTGTGAGAGACCCTAGTTACAGCTCTACATTTTGGCGCCATTGCCGGGGAGGAGTAATAGCCATCTGTCCTTTACAGAGTAGTGTGCAAGTCTGCTAGGGGGGAGTTGGATTTTAAAAACGGAAGGTAAGAACCTGTGTATAGAGCATGTAAAATCCCTGCTCCACCGTCCGCTCTCTTAGCAGAATTGCTAGTTGTTAGGATTTAGTAGCTTTTAGAGTGCATGACTAAGCAGAAAAAGCTAGAAAAGAACATCAAAACCCCAGCCAAACCTGAAAAAGCCAAAGGACCGGTGACCCTTGGCCGAACAACCTTTATAGACGAGATCTACAAGAAAACTGAATCTCAGCCGTCAGTAGGCATCCGAAAGGTTAATTCTAGGCAGCCTACTAGTTCCCTTCAGGCTACAGCATCACCATCTGGAGCTTTTGCTGAGATACATAGCCAGACTGATGAGCAGGACTATCAAGAAATTGAAAATTCTGTATCAGAACGGCTGCAAGAAGGGAACTTAAGCAACCTTTGTGAGGGAGAAGGGGAAACAGGGGAAATAGAGGAACCAAGGTCTCCTTCTAGGATAATCCAGCTATTAAACAACCTAGATAAGGGGAGCGCAACCAGAATCAATATTGAAGGCACTCCATTCCCTCAGATAGAAATCCCAAACAAAGGAAGTGTCATTAAAACAGTTCCTGCCAAGGCCGCCTCTTCTCAGCCTAGGAACACCCTCCTAGAAATTCTGGAAGACTATTGGCACATATTCGACACCATGGCACAGAATCAGCCAAATTCTCAAACCTCTACATTGCAATATCCGATAGTAGACTCTGCTGCAAATGCACCCATGAAAGCGATCCCTCTTCAACACATTCCAACGTTTCATGGACTCACGTCAGAAGACCCTGACGCATTCTTATTTGAATTTGATTTGTTATGTAGAGGATATGATTACACCACTGATCCCCAAAAATTGAAACTGTTCCCCTCCACTTTGAAAGGAGCAGCTTTGAGATGGTTTATGGGTTTAGGTGGTGGAGTCATAAACAACTAGGAGCAAATGAAAAAATCCTTCCTCAAGAAATATCAGGATTACTGCAGGTCCAGAGAACTAAAAGATGAAATTTTTCAAATGACAGCCAAACCAAATGAAACTCTAGAGGAATATGTAGAACGTTTTCAGTATAATTTACAAAGATCCCCCTATGCATCAATACCTCTGCCTGATAATGTGTTGAAAACTGCATTGATTAGAGGTATGAAAGAACAATGGATTGAAACATTGAATATCATGGGAAAAGGGGATATTTACCAAGAGAATTTTGCTGAAATCATTAATTTATGCATCAGAAGTTCAAGAGGCAGCACAAGGATAAAACCAACAGAATATGATCGGTTTGTTAGAGATAACAAAATATCAACAGAAGGAGTAACATGTGTAGAACTTGGTAACTTATTAGAAAATTTTAAAACTGATATTCTAGGGACATTAACTACACAGCTTGATATTGTGCAGGCTAAGCAAAAGCAGATGGAGGCAGAACAAAATCTGGCAATTTTCTGTCCCCGATGCAGAAGAAAACATAGCCACAAGGAATGTCCACTAGATTCAGTTCAAACATGTGCCATCTGCACAAAAGACCATCTCACCGAAAGCTACCCCTCACTTCCTGGACTGAAGGCAGTATACAAAGAAGCAGAAGAAGAACCAGAGCCAGCATACTTTGTTAACCAGCGTCGCCAATGGCAACCAAGGCAATCAGGTATGTTTTCGGACCCAACTTCTTCTTTTCAGCCGCCGCAGTATAATGCTCAGCAATGTGGTATGTGGCAAAACCAATCTACACCCCCATTTCCGAATTGGTCATCACAACCGTTTCCATCCCCAAATCCATGGATGAATCAGACAGGCCAATTCGGTTGGCCAAATTTTCCTTACAACCCACCATATTGGCAGAATAATTCATATCCTCTGCAATGGATTCCCCCTACCTCACAAGGTTCACCTTGGCAGACAAATTGGCCAAGATCGACATATCAATTAACAGGAACTATTCCACTCCCTCAACCAACTCTGCCAGCCTTACAACAAAACCCCCAGTCTAATCTGAGACCTCAACTCCCAGCCCAACCCAATCCCAATCCTAATCATAGACCAGTCCAATCCCTCCAAATCATAGAGACATCAGAAATTGGACCTGACATAAGGGAGTATAATGATCTTCGGTTACGATCTGGACGTATAATAGGAACAGAGGGAGACAAAACCGTTAATATTGAAGATCAGTTACCAGTAGAACAACCACCACAACAAGAGGATGTAAATAGAGAACAGAGCCATCAGCAAGCAAAAACATCCTTCCCTCCTTTCCAGGAGCGATTAGTCATACCACGATCAGTACAATATCCAGACTTCGACATTCTGGGAGAGTTACAAAACCTGTACATAAAAATTCCATTCCTCCAAGCCATACAAGATATTCCTATATACGCAAAAACTATAAAAAAACTGTGCATAAAAAAATCAAGGAGGAATACAACTACTAACCCTAGAGTCCAAGTAGTTGGTACTTTATCCGACTTGTTATCAGGAAAAGAGACACCTATCAAATACGAAGATCCCGGGAACCCAATTGTAACTGTCCAAATCTATGGTCAAACCCTGACTAACGTTTTAGTCGACCTGGGAGCTACAATCAACATTTTGACAACTTCCACTTGCCAAAAGCTTGGCATCACATCGGTAGAACCTACTTCTACTTTGCTAGAATTGGCAGATCGATCGGTGGTTTGACCAGAAGGTACTCTATATGATGTCATGGTTTCTGTAGACTCCTGGGAATATCCAACTGACTTCCTGATAATTAATCCAAAAACCCGACTAGATGGACATCCGCTAATACTTGGAAGACCTTAGCTTGCTACTGTCGATGCCTACATTGGTTGCCGGCAGGGAAACATGACCATAACTAAAGGACCAGACGTTAAAAATCTAGTTCTATATCCTCCAGCACAGCCAAGCCTACCAGCGATCAAAACTAATCAGTATCCTGTGTCATATCTTACTAATAATATCAGATCTCCATTGACTGTATAGAAGGCTTTAGATTTTAAAGATCAGACAGAAGACGATGCCATCAATAACTTCATTAGTCAAAATGAATCTAGATCTCACACACAGTGCTTTATGATAGAAGCAGCCTTTGATAGTGAGCTAGAAGAAGACTCTTTAAAAGATCCACATGATCAAACAATACCAGTAACTGTTGTTGCCAATAGTAAAGTAGTGGAAATCAAACCCGGTAAGACTCTAAACATCAATGCCAACCTCACACCAGATCAAGAAATAAAGCTGGTGAATCTGTTACAAAAATATAAGGAAGCATTTGCGTGGGATTACCCTGACATGAAGGGGATTGATCCTTAATTATGTACCCACCATATCTATATAGAAAAGGATGCAAGACCAGTTCGTCAGCCACAAAGAAGACTCAACCCCCATCTAAAAGAAGTAGTAAAAGCTGAACTTCAGAAACTTTTGGATGTTAATTTTATTTATCCCATCTCTGACAGTAAATGGGTCTCTCCCCTAGTTGTGGTACCCAAGAAAAATGGAAAATGGAGGATTTGCGTGGATTACAGGGAGTTAAATAAGGCCACATAGAAAGATCACTTTCCCCTCCCATTTATAGATCAAGTATTGGACACTTTGGCAGGAAACAATTTTTTTTCTTTTCTGGACGGCTTCAACGGATATAACCAAATCCAAATTGCCCCTGAAGACCAGGATAAAACTACCTTTACTTGTCCTTGAGGAACGTTTGCCTATCGAGTACTACCTTTCGACCTATGTAATGCCCCTGCTACATTCCAAAGGGCTATCCTCAGTATCTTTGCAGATTTAATAAATGATGGACTTGAGGTGTACATGGATGACTTTACACCATACGGAGATGATTTTGACCCAGCTCTAGATACCCTGGAAAAAGTTCTACAACGTTGTATCGCTACCAGACTTTTCCTGAGCCACGAAAAATGTTACATGATGATGACAGAAGGGCTCATTCTAGGGCACTATATTTCAGCAGCTGGCATCCAGGTAGACCCTACTAAAATTCAGATTCTTTTGCTCATCCCTACCCCCACTACTCAGACAGAGGTACGCAGTTTTCTTGGATTTTCTGGATATTACAGACGACTTATAGAACATTACTCACGTATTGCTGCACCTCTATATGCTCTAACTGGTAACGTTGATTTCTTGTGGACAAAAAAATGTGACCAGGATTTTAAGGAATTGAAGAAGTTGTATCAACAGCCCCAGTCCTTCGATGACCAAACTGGAATTTTCCATTCCAAATCTCATCTGATGCCTCAGATACCGCAATTGGTGCAGTCCTGGGGCAAGAAGAGGATAAGAAGCCATATGCTATTTACTATATCAGCAAAAATTTATCCTCTGCCGAACTCAATTATATTGTTACTGAAAAGGAATTCCTGGCTGTAATACATGTTGTTAACAAATTTAGACATTATATTACAGGCTATCCTGTTTTGTTATATACCGATCATTCTGCTATCAAATATTTGGCAAATAAACCTGTTACGAATGCTAGAATAACTAGATGGTTGATCTTATTGCAGGAGTTCGATATCACAATCAAGGATCGACTTGGCAAGGAGAACCCTGTAGCCGATTTTCTCTCACGGATACCGAGGTCCATTGAAACAGCAGTGGTAGAAGATCAATTTCCTGATGACCATCTGTTTGTTGTTGCTGTTCGAACACCCTGGTATGCTGATGTCGCCAATTACCTTGCGGTAGGTAAGCTACCAAAACACTTAACCCCTCAGGAACGTAAGTAGATTGTTCAGAAGAGCACTCGATTTTCGTGGATTGGAGGCCATTTGTTCCATACAGGGGCAGATATGCAAATCAGGAGGTGTATTCGAGAAGACGAGATCTTCGACATTTTAAAAGCTTGCCATGACGGACCATGCGGGGGACACTTTGCTGAAAAGAGAACAACAGATAAAGTATTACAGACAGGATACTACTGGCCTACAATTTTCAAAGATGCGAAAAAATTTGCACAAGCTTGTGACAGCTGCCAGCAAGTAGGGAGACCTGGTCAAGCCGATGAAATGCCTCTGAGACCACAATTGGTCATTGAGCCATTTGAACGATGGGCTCTTGACTTCGTCGGGCCCATTAATCCACCATCAAATCAGAGGACATACATTTTGGTGGCGACAGACTATGTTACTAAATGGGTTGAGGCCGAATCATTGCCTAAAGCTACAGAAGATTCTGTAATACAATTCTTGTTCCATTTGTTTGTACGTTATGGACTTCCGAGAGAATTAATCACAGATGGTGGACCACAATTTTTTGGGAATAAGTTAGCTGCAACACTTAATAATTATCATGTCCAACATAAGATCACTACCCCGTACCATCCGCAGGCCAATGGGCAAGTAGAAAGTAGTAATAAGGTCATAGAATCAATTTTAACAAAAACCATTGCATCGCATAGGCGTGATTGGGCCGCTCGGCTACCTGAGGCACTGTGGGCCTATAGAACCACATGGAGAAGTACTACAGGCTATTCGCCTTATCTATTAGTGTTTGGAAAACAACCAATTTTTCCTATAGAATTTGAAATCCAAACGCTACGAACTGCACAAGAAGTCGGCCTAGATCTGAGTGAGGCGCAAATCAATCGATTACAGCAGATTAATGAATTGGACGAAATTAGGCTCTCTGCATTACAAAACAAAACGTTAATTCAACAGTAGCGAGCTAAATGGCATGATGCACTTATCAAGAATAAAGTCTTTCATGAAGGAGACTGGGCTCTATTATACGACTCTCGGTTTCAGGACTTCCTGGGGAAACTCTAGACGCGATGGTTAGGACCATATGAAATCCAGAAGGTACACAATAACGGGACCCTTACCCTGATCACAATTGACGGTTCTGGATATGCATTCAAAGTAAATGGCCACCGAGTTCCTCTCTATCAAAAGCCACTCACTCGAGAATCATTCTGTCAGCAGTTACGACAAGATAATGATTTGGAAATTTTAGGAGGGGAAGCAAAATATTCCTCACCTATAACTTAAGCAATTCATTTTTTTCATAACTTGTACATAACATCCTGTATATATGCTCTTTTGATTTTCTGTTTGTGTTCTAAGTATTTTTGTCGTTCTACTCGTGTGATTTTGTTGTTCCTTTGCGAAAAGGAATAGCGCTGGTGTGTTTTTGTTGTTCCTTTTCAAAAGGAACAGCAGTCATGTGTTTTTGCTGTTCCTTTTCAAAAGGAACATCACTCATATGTTTTTGTTGTTCCTTTTCAAAAGGAACAGCATTCGTGTGTTCTTGTTGTTCCTTTGCGAAAAGAACAGCACTGGTGTGTTTTTGCTGTTCCTTTTCAAAAGGAACAGCATTCGTGTGTTCTTGTTGTTCCTTTGCGAAAAGGAACATCACTGGTGTGTTTTTCCTGTTCCTTTTCGAAAGGAATAGAATTCGTGTGTTTTTGTTGTTCCTTTTCAAAAGGAACAGCAGTCGTGTGTTTTTGCTGTTCCTTTTCAAAAGGAACAACATTTGTGTGTTTTGTTGTTCCTTTGCGAAAAGGAATAGCACTTGTGAGATTTTGTTGTTCCTTTGCGAAAAGGAACAACACTTGTGAGATTTTGTTGTTCCTTTTCAAAAGGAACAGCACTTGTGTGTCTTTGCTATTCCTTTGCGAAAAGGAACAACACTTGCGTAATTTTGTTGTTCCTTTGCGAAAAGGAACAACACTTGTGTGTTTTTGCTGTTCCTTTGTGAAAAGGAACAACATTTGAGTGTCTTGTTGTTCCTTTGCGAAAAGGAACAACATTTGAGTGTTTTGTTGTTCCTTTGTGAAAAGGAACAACACTTGTGTGTTAATTGCTGTTCCTTTCTCAGAAGAAACAACATTTGTGATTTTTCATTGCTCCTCTCAAAGAAATGGTATCTTACGAATGGATTCTTCTCTCAAAGAATGCCATCGGCATGTTTTTTCCCTCATTGGGATGCATTGCGACCATGGTCTCCTCAATCTTTCAGATACAGCAATGAATTTATGCAATGAACATAAACCATGATATACCGAAATCAGCACATCATAAATCGCTATTACTATGAAGCCAGTATGCATAAGAGGACAAGAGGAGGGACATGAACTTTTCATCTTCGCTGTCACTGTCTTATTACCGAACCCTGGTTGGTGATTTTTATCATGACGATTTCCCTAAAAATCTTTCTTGATTATTACTGAGGAGTAAGAACAAACGATTTATATATGTCTGTTGGGATCATAAGATTTCTTCCACCATTCCCCGCTCTTAAGGAGTGCAGAAACACCCTTATGTGGAAATAAACAAAAAAGAAGTGCTCTGCAAAAGAAAACAAAAACAAAATATGCAATTGTTAAATGCAGGATAGGGGGTCTCATTGAGAGCCAGCCTACCATGATCATAAGGATGGAAGCGAAGTGGCGTTCCCATTACAGCCACCACACCAGGGATATGATCTGAAGGTAAATTAACAAGCAAACCTTGGAACAGGGTGTCTCATCACGAGCCGGCCTGACCACGTTTCGCGCCTACCTTGTGAATGGCATTATGGCTATCTGGTTACCAAGCCAGCATAATGGCCTGCATTTTTGACAAAGCACTCTTCAAGAAATACACAAAGGATCATGGTTCCGGAGGGTGAAATAAAAAACTCTGCCAAGGTTATGAACACCTGTTGGCAGCAGAGCTCTGTTAATGGCATAGAAGTCGTAATACTTACACCAACAGGTATGATATTAAATCTTTATGTCTCTTATATCATTTTCATAAATCATATGTCACACCTCGATGTATATATCGCATGAATATTTATTACCACCAATCATGGCAATGGAGCTGACAATGACTACTGGAGACTTCGTACATTTGACAGACGTCTAATCCCCCGGTTCCTCATTATGTCACGCAGGCTCTCATATAAAACGCGATCTACCTTTCTGCCTCGGTTTCGGCATATCGTTGTTTTTCTAAAACATGGCATAATTCCATATGCTGTTCTTCATGATTTTACTTCCGACTGGCTGCTGCTCCTCTCTTTGACGGCTGGGGACAACCTATCAGATCGCGACGGGGAGGTAACCTCATTACTCCATGGATTACGTGGCTGTACACCATTCAGGCAAGATAATGTACGAAGGAATGGCATGGTTTAACGGTATGATGATTCCATTCTACGGAGATTGCCATCCACTTTCCTTTTTTCATTGCATGGTCGGTGATCTTTTCCAAAATTTGACAACGATCATCCTCTCTGCGTCACAAACACCGCAAATAGTTGCTGTTCCATTTTTGAGTAGAATCATGGGCAGAAAGACGGGCCGAAGCGAACCTCACAAGCTGACAGTCTCCGTTGTTGCTCGCAAAATCCTGGAAAATGCAGGATGGTTGAATTACTTCAGCCGCCTGCAAGAATCAAACGAAGCAGTGGCACTGGAATTCCTGCAGAATTTGCAGGAAAACTACTCCATAGTAGGAGGAAAGCGGGTAGCAGTTACGGAGGATATCATTGCAGAAGTTTCAGGATTACCAGCTGCTGGACCCATATGGACGCTGAAAAAGGAAAGGTTACAAAAAGCTATGGAAATTTTCCAGGACGAAGGCCAAAGCTTGACAGTCAAAGGGAAAGGAGTTCTGCCGGCAACATTAGGGGAACCCTGGACCGAGCTAGCGAAGACAGTGCAAAGTTACATCACCTGCGAAGGGAGAAAAGACATGGTAAGTCCTCGTCACTTGAAACTTTTAGCTTTTTTAAAAGGAAAATGGTCTGTAAACCTCCCTGCACTTTTAAATTCGCTACTGCATGATGCGGCCCGAAGCCTGAAGAAGGCCCAGCACATAGATGCAGTTGTTAGCCACCACGCACTGATTCGGCTGATAGTGAGCCACAGTCTCACCTAATAGCAAAGTCGAGGGGGGATTGGCTGCACCACCCCCAAAACTTGAACAGTCCTCCAGCACGCCGAAACGTTCAGAAAGACGCAAGGAGCCAGCAGCAGAAAGACATGCTGCTTCAAAACGGAAACAACCCTCCGGTATGCCAGAACGACCAGAAGAACCCAGAGAAACTGCTGGCACACCCAAACAACCCGAAAGACCAAGGAAGTCAGCTCGGTTGGCTCAGATACGAGGAAGGCTAGAAAGGATTCAAGGAACCACGGCCCAGCTAACCGAAATTGCGGATGAACCTCCAGAACTAGAAGGAGGACTCTCCGAAGGAGATGCTGAGCAATTGGAGGTCGAGACTAACCAGCCGGAAGGAGAAATTGAAAAAGGACATGAGCACTCTGAGGAAGAAATGGCCACCGAACAGAGCAACCAAGGAGATGAACACTCTGAGGAAGAAGAGGCCACCGAACAGGGCAATCAGGAAGAAGAAATAGCATAGCCAGGGGGTAGCCCGTTGCAGGACCCTCCAGGTGAGGAGGAATTGGCAGCAGTTTTGGCCAATATGGGAGAATATGGCCAGCCCTCCAGCACAGGAGGCATCCCTGACGATCCCGCAGAGGTAGAATTACCCGAGGAAATGCATGCAGAAAAGGCAGGGGAATAAAACCTGCCTGGTTATGATAATGAAATGGAAGACAAAAATCAGGGACAATCTATCCCCAGGACGCCGGAAGATATCCCAGATGAAGAAGGAGCGAGCTTGAGGACCAAACCCTCTGCCGAGGTAAAGGAAATTAAGAAATTAAGAAAGAAGCAGCAGAGGTTGCTGGGCACTATAGCCAGACTCCGGCAGCAAATAAGAATTTTGAAAGCCAATTTGAGAATACAAAAGATCGCAGGGAAAAGGAGGAGGACCACTGCAGCAAGAACCCTGAGGAAAAGAACCCGTTTTGTCGGTCGAAACCCCATCAGGAGACCTACTGCCGAGGAACAGTCTGCTGTTCCAAATAATAATGAGGAACAGGGTGCTGCTCCAAATAACATGGAAGAACAAACGGAGGGACAGACTGTTGTTCCATCTGGCCCTAAAGAACGGATGGACATTCCAATGGAATAGCAAGAGGCTCCGATAGCAGGAGGACCACAGCAACCCTTTATTCGCGTTAAGAAAGAAACAGAAAGAAAAGAGGTCCAAACAAAAGCACGACCCTCGGGGGTAATTCGGGTCCTAAACTCCAAGCAATGTAATAGAAAGGTCCAGGTTAAACTTCCAGCCTCTACGGCTTTATGGAAAAAGGATCCAAAAACCAGGACCTTGCATAAAATGATGAAGGAAGCTCAGCAAGAAGCTGAGCAGCTGCGAGAGAAAACAGTCCCCAGGGAAAGATATGAAGAGCTACAACAGCAACTTCGGGACATTAGTCAGTCCAAGAGCCAGGCCTTTGAAGGATGGAAAAAGGAGCAGGAAAAGGTTGCTAAGGTAACTCGTCGATTAAATAGTGTTGTTAAGCAGATGGACACCGTGTGTTCCTTATATAATGATGTTTTGACTTGTAGGGCCCCTGCTAAAAATTATGCTTTATTTTTGCTTGAACGATATGTGAGATTAAAAATAAAAGTCGTTAGGGCAGGAGCACCTATCCACATCAACACTGTTAATGATTTTATAGACTGTTGCAAGCATTATGGAGTTAAAGTTCAAAGGTTATTATGCGAGTTTTACCTGCACAATCTTGTGCTAGACCAGGAAACTGATTTAAATCCTGGCCCTTTTGTTGGCGATATACAATTCCAATCCTTTATCTCATTTGGGGTTAATCAGCTGAAGTCGCTCAAAGCTTACAACACCTTCCAGAGGCAAGAGAATAACTTAGATTTATGGGTACGAGCTGAACCTAGAGACCCAGTGATGCTATGGAGAGAGCATAGGAGTCTTATGAGGATCCCAGGTGTCATTGAGATATTAGGACCCATGCACGAAGACTTGATCCGAAATAGTCTGGAATATTTCCTGACTATTAAAGACCTTGCCATCGATGCTGCAAAATTTCGATACCAGACCTCTAACCCAAACATCTAGCTCAGGGAACCCTTCAAATATGAGAATTTTGAGCTGGCTGGCAGCCGATTAAGCCTCTATGGGGAACAGATTCTGCGAGCAGGGCCATCCTGGTTGGGGTATCGATTTCGCAGTCCCATTATTTGGCACCCTGCACCCGGATATCAGGCCTTATATGAGATGCCTACAGATCAAATAGATCAGTTCTTTCACCATCTAGTTGCTCATCACGGTTGTCGGCCTCCTCGCGAGATCCCTTCTCTGGCCTATTCTCTCACCGCCTTGCATGTCAACTATAACGTTTTCATGAGGCCATGAAACACGGTAAGCAGGGGGGTGTGTGGAGCACATGGAAGGTATGCTTTTGACAAACAATCTAGTGGTTTTTCAATAATAATTCTAACCTTTTCTGCATTATGAATTCAAAGAAGATAAAGGATTTTGATAAAATGTGCGAAAATAGACAAAGGGAGCTCAAGTGCTAATAATTGACGTTTTTCTATGTAGGAAGACGTGGAAGCAAGGAATTGTCGTTCAAAAGCAAGGAGCAAAGGGAAAATAACTACTGTCCCTCCAGCAGGGAACCAGATGCGGACAAGATCAAGCAAAATTAGAGCTGAATAGCCCAGGGAAAGAATGCAGGATGCTGAGTCAGAGAACACAAGAAAGAAAGGAGAAGAATGGAACGATTAGCGAATCCCTCAGGATCTTTGATCCTGAGGGATCGCTGCTTTAACTTATCTTTGATTATCTAGATATCTCTGTCATTTCTTTTATATAAAGGCACCAGGCCATTGAGCAAGGGGACGATTGTTTTTCATAATTCTAAGTTTCAGAACAAACTGTGATCATTGAGTCTCGCTGAGACCTGAATTTATTATACTTTTGTTGATGTGATTAATATAGAAGACTTGGTGTTCATTTCGTCTCTGCATCTGGAGTAACCTAAGGCAGTGTACCATTGGCAGCTAAGGGCCCGGCTCCGAAGGACACTTTCTTTTGTATCATTATACGGTGATTTGTGTGTGTGGTTTGTTTCTCTTTATTACTTAGTAATCTGATACATTTTTCATGTGATATGTTATGCTCTGTTATAATCAATATCTGAATGATTTCTTCATATAATGTCTAAACACTATACGATTGAATCTATTCAAGGCTGAATTGCATCTTTAATCAGTTATTTCTGTAACAGAATGGCGGTATGAATGTTATTGTCACTGGATCCATGTGAAATGTTATTTGGAAGACTTGAAAGCAGTGTTACTCTGTTTAGAAACATAGTCATATCATTCATTACCCTCAGATTGCTATAATAGGATAGAACATGTACATACGAGTGATGGTTGCTATTCCATAATTCGTCAAGGATTGTTGTTCCATTTTAGTACTGCTGTTCCATTTTATTACTGTTGTTCCATTTTACTACTGTTGTTCCATTTTATTATTGTTGTTCTATTTACTGTTGTTCCATTTCCAGTTTGTTGTTCCATTTTACTTTCTGCTCTTTCATTTACCACCCTTTATTGTTTTGGCGTGAGAGAAGGCCTAAGGTTGTAGTGAGCCTTAGCAAGACGTTGCTTAGCTCCCAGACCTATAAGTCCATGCTCTAATTCCCTTTATTTATCAGTTTCTAGAGGGATGGGTTATTGCTTTCGTACCCTTGACTGATCAACTGTCTTGTGTTATTGCTTCCGTACCCTTTCGAATCTTTTGAACACTATACTACTAAGCATTACTCGGACAAATAGCCTCGGATTGAGCTACTCTTTGCAATAACAAAAAGTTCTTGGATTGACTTATTAATGTGGGATAATTAGAGGTGTGAGAGACCCTAGTTATAGCTCTACAAAGTGAACCACACATAGTCTGGAAACTGGGAAAGCATACATTGCGCACCAGGAGGGAGATGAGATTAACAGCATAGATTGGCGAATATGAAATGGATCAGGTAATTCTGGACTTTGGCTCCAATGTGAATGTGTTACTAAAACAGACATGGGAATGTATGGGCAAGCTTGCATTGTAGTGGTCCACTATTCAATTATGGATGGCAAACCAAAAAAAGATCTTGCCCATGGGGAGGTTGCGAGGGGTAACAGTTGATATCGAAGGCGCAAGCACATAGACAGATTTTGAAGTGATAGAGATTGTTGATGGCAACAATCCTTATCCTGCATTGCTAGGAATATACTTGGCCACTGATATGAATGGAGTCATCAAACTGAAGAAGTGGAAGATGATATTCGAGAAGAAGTCCCTTCGTGTAATAGTTCCACTAGATCTACCTGAGGGAGCACACTACATTGAACCTGTGCACGATGATGGCAGTGATGATGAAATGGATTTCATTTACTAGATAACAACGCAAGACCAGGATTGGGTGAACTCGACAACAGATGGAAGAATCTCATGGGAGCATGATAGTTCCTATACTTTGGACTCAGATGAAGAAATAGAACACTAGCAAAACCAGTTGCACGAAGTGACAACGCTGAATTGTAACATGATGATTAGATCACTTCGGTGCATGATGACTAAAGAAAGAGAATTGTTAACCTATGATGGGGTGATAGGAGTGCTTGAATTCTAGACAAATTTGAAAGCGTAGTACTAGAACAACAGTGGTATGGTGTGATGGAATGGACATTGCATGTGACCCGCACGATGTTGGAAGACACACTAGACGAATATTGGCAACTGGCGTGAATGTAGAAAATGAATGCACTTATGATTTTGAAGTCCCCAGCGATGAACGCAAGCCAGGAAACTAGGATGAAGCAGTCTCCATGCCCACTTGTGTTAATGGGTGTAGTCGTGTGCTGTGCAAGCACATCCTAGACTGAGGATTGACAATCAAAACCCAACACGACATCAAGAAAAGTGAAAAACATTCCATGTGAGAGCCTTCACGAAGCTATGCAAAATCTTGAACAGAGACTACTAGATGGGATGAGTTGATTGGGACCTACATGTACCAGCAGTTTGATGGGCTTATAGGGCCATGTGCAAGAACATAAGCATGGGAATGATTCTGCAAACGACAAGCAGAGTCAATGTAATAACTTTGGGATAGAATCCCCATGCAATCACTCCCATAATTGCGACAATGCACAAGGACCAGAGCAAAGAGAGTATGGAGCCGTGAGAGGACAAACATATGCAGATTCAAGAAGCCATTCAGTGAGGGAACCTTGAGGTTCACAAACTCGAGGAGGATTGGGTACGACGAAAGAAGGAAAGCATATTAATGGATGAGGATATCAAAAAGCTGGAAACCAAAATCTTGCAAGCATTATGCATTGACAGAAGGATGGGGCCATGTATGGGCAGCCCTACCACTGCACTAGAAGACTATCACTGAGAGTTTTTGGCTATACTACCATGGCTGTGACCGCACCTTATCAGACAAAGCCATCAAGGAAGTGCACCACATAATGAAGAACGTGAGGCATTGACAAGCGCAATGGTAGCTAAGGGAGGGTCATAGACCAGGTTGAAAGGTGAATTGAAGCCTCGCACCAGTCATGTGACCACCTGACTATCCGTAGGAAGCATAGTCTCACTGCTCCAGACAGTTGAAAGAGAGTGTGGGACTATGAAATAGTCTGTTAGGGAGCTGTGCAACAACAAGGGTGTGCGTAGGGTCGATATGTCACAAGGGTCACGGTTGCACAGAAGGGACTACACTGCCACACGGACAACCTAGAAAGTGACCATTGGTGTCACTATTCATGACAAGATGGCCAATTTAAGACAATGAGGAGTGGACGGCGGGCAATTAAGACACAGAGTCAGAACTAGAGTTGGGACTATCTACTGCCAGTCTCACATTAATGAACCGAATCCTGGGGGGGGGGAATGGTCGAATTTGAATTCAAAAGGGCCTATAAATCACAGGTGGCCCTCCACCGAACAACCCTTAGCATTTTACAAATTGAGTTGTTTTGTTATCAAGCGGGCATGAACTTGATGAATGTGGAGGTTGTAAGAGCAAGTTCGTGGTTTGAAGCATTTCCAAAGGATACACAGGAGTCACTGATCTAAATAATGACAACAACCAAGGGAGCCACGTAGATTTATATGCCACTAGTAGGGGATGCACTAGAAATCCCTAAATCACCTCGGACACCTAGGCCCAAGAAGGACCCGTAGGCAGCAGGACTGGTTCATATGTCTGTGCGAAATCCGTGGTTCGACAAACTGTCGATGGAAGAAAAGGGAAAAATGGTTAATATTGAGAGAAATGATGAGGAGGAGGATCCTCAAACCTTTGTAGAAGAGATGGAACCAGAGGAAGATATGGAAGAAGACATCTAGATAGTACGCACCACAGCAAAGCTGCTCAATTATGTCCCTCTGTAGAAAGGGAGGGTAAAGGTAACTAAAGATTTGGATGTCATTAGAAACACACTCAACACCCCATTTCTCCCTAAGGGAGTTTTGTTTGAAGGGTTCGCTGTGGGCCATGTATCCCCTATGAAGTTTGAAGATTGGGACCTCACGAATAGTGAGAAATTCCCTTGTTTGGAAAATAACCAGCTGATGGAATAGAGCACGGAGGGGGTAGTTACAACATTGCAGCCACGGATAGGGCTGTGTGGGGTGGAGGAAGCCAGGCTACTCCACCTCTTGTCGATCCCACACTTCCATCAAGCCCTAATCACAATATTTGTCATCAGGCAACTGCTTTTCCTGGTGCACAATGGGTACTTGTGGCTAGAGGAGCCCATTCCCATCATGGCGGAGTTCATTCATAGGATTACTAGGCTTCCCTGTACGAGAAGGGACCCCGCAGAGATAGTTGGCACAAGTGGAGACTTGGCGATTGTGGAGGCCATGAAAAGGAAATATAAGTTGGAGAAAAAGCAGAGGGGTTACATTATTACTAGTATTCAGGACAATGGGTCTGTGTCACTACCTAGTCATTGGCAGGAAAGGTTATGAGAAAATGTTGGGGCAATGAGGTACCAACAACGGTCATCATGCTCACCAAGCAATGCGTAGAAGGAGTATGGTTCAATTGGGTGCAGTTCCTTTGCGACGAGTTCCTGACAAACTACAGGGAGGCCCAAGAGCAGGGTAAGACCTTCCACTATGCGTGGTTGCTCTTATCCATCATGTTGGTTGCAGGTGAATTGCCTGAGGGTAGCAAGTTTCCTTCCATGGATCAGGACTGGCTAGAGGTAGCAAAATATGCATTGTTATGGGTAACAAAGGATGCCATGCAAATCCAAGAAACCAAGACCTTCTAGGTTCTGATGGAGGTAATTGTACGATTGTGGATCAACAAACATCCACGCCTATCCGCCTCGGTGCATGATAGTCTGAAGAGCTTTGTAGACTTTAAAGCAGATATGCACAATGTGTATATCAAGGTGTGGAAGGATCCAGAATAGAGGTGGACCATACTCCCCTTCATCGTAATAGATGACATTGTGTTTGCAGTACTAGACACATGGCCACTGGAATTGCGTGCACGAGATGTGCTGGTGTGCAATGAGATGGAGATTCAAAGACAGAAGGCTGCCACCAAGTTTCTGGCCAATAGAAATGTAAAAATAGAAATCGCTAAAAATAGTAGTTTGGCCATTGTGGAATTTTGGCCACCTTGGGTGAGAGGTGAAATTTCTAAAAATAACATCTTCTAAAAATAACATTTCTGGGTCCCTTCCTATTTATAGCAGTCCCTCGTCTATCTATAGGAAGTAAATTTGAATTTGGTTTGGAATATTAATTAATTAATTCTCCATGAGTTAATTAGTTAAGGAAAAGAAAACTTGAAGTCTTTGTCAGAACATGCAATTATTTCTCCACTAATTGGGCAATGTGTCCTTGATTTGCTCCACTGATTAAGGAATTAAGAATGAGTTCCATATTGAGAGTATCAGTTGTCTTAGTTTAACTTAGTCAAGTTTAGCTAGATTAATTTAACAAGTTGTTAAATTAATGAGATACACTTTGTTGATGCTTGCATGCATGTGACAACTATTATTTTTAGATAATTGTGTATTCACTCATGGATAACTAATGCATGTCAGTTCTATCAGAGACCCAATTGAGATTAGATGCGGGATAGTGTACTATCAGATGCTAGGATATTTCTAGTAAGTATTCCTTGCATGGAGAAGGAAGCTTCTTCCTTCTATGACTGCGTAGTTGGACCTGAGGTGACAACAGGTATGATCAGGCCAATTTACATGTGTTTTGTAATTGGAGCCAAATGAAAACTACGCAAGGAGATATGAGCTTGGACCTGAGGTGCAACCTTTATATACATGCCTAGATAGTCCATGAGCTACATCATCAGAGTACAGAGAGAGCAAGATAGCTTTTGAGCTGATTCTTTTTGTATGTTGTTGAAGATTTCCACTTCATTGATAATACAAAGATGGGGTTTTAGGTTGGTGCTTTTCCCAGATAAATTGTTCTGTGTTATGTGTGATTGATTCCTTCTTATCAGTTATATGTGTCCATGCTTGATGTTGCTCATGGTTGATTAGCTTTCGCAAAGTTTATGGTAGATGTAGATCTAGTATTATGCTTTAGTACATTGCATACATCAGTTTGATCTACAGGTGAAATTTCTACATGATATGAGTGAGTTAACTAATTTCTAGAGAAAATTCTACACAAA
>APFE030632128.1:91209-119186 GCA_000404065.3 Pinus taeda | reverse complement strand
AGCAGCAGCCAAGACATCCAGAGAAGCATGGAAAACTCTTAAGACAGCCTATCAAGGCATGGAGAGAGTGAAGACAGCAAAACTACAGTTGCTGAGGAAAGATTTTGAGAACCTGCGCATGAAGGAGTCAGACAATATTGACTCATTCTTCACACAAGCAATTGGTCTGGTCACACAGAAAAGATCTCATGGAGAAACTCTTGAAGAAAGGAGGATTGTGGAGAAACTATTGAGGGTTCTACCCTCAAAGTTTGATGTGATTGTCATCACCATAGAAGAGACAAAGGATCTCTCAAATTTTTCAGTTGATGAGCTCCATGCATCACTGATAACACATGAGCAGAGGTTGAGTAGAAATGAAAACTCATCTTTAGAGCAAGCCTTCAAGACCCAGATGTCCTTTGGAAGAGGAAGAGGTCAAGGCAGAGGAAACAAGAGAGGAAGAGGTAGAAGCCAAAACAGAGGTGGAAGAAGCAGCCCAACAAATGCTCAAGGAAGAGGCAGCAATCCAAATCAGAACCAAGGCTATGGCAACAGCCAACAAAGTGGACAACATCATGCTCAAGGACAAAGGTATGAAAAATCCAATGTCCAATGTTATTATTGTAAAAAATATGAGCACTATGCCAGTGAATGTAGGAAGAAGTAGCATGATATGAACAATAGATCTAATGCAAATATTACTAGAGAAAATACCAGCCAAGATAATGCATTGTTAGCTTGTAATATGGCTGAAACAAACAGTGAGGATATGTGGTTTTTAGACTCAGGTTGCAGCAACCATATGACAGGAAATATAGCTCTCTTTTTTGACCTAGATAAAAAAATGAAATCAGAAGTCACAGTAGGAACTGATAGCAAAATTTATGTTATGGGAAAAGGGGAGGTAAAAATATTTACAAAGCAAGGAGAAAGGAAAACCATAGCAGTTGTCTATTATGTCCCTGGAATGAGATGTAACCTCTTGAGTATTGGACAACTTGTTCAGAAGGGTTACAATGTTTTCTTTGTGAATGATGTGTGTACCATCATGGATATAGCACCCAACAAACGATGCATTGTTGAAGTGAAGATGACAAGGAACAGGATGTTCCCTCTCAGGATCAAGGCAGATTTGAAAAATAAAAATGAAATTGCAACAGTTACCCAAGAAGCCTTCCAAAGCGTGCCAAAGGATGAAAATTGGTTGTGGCACCTGAGATTTGGACATCTCAATTTTGGAGGTCTAAACTTGTTAAGCAGAAAAGGGATGGTAAGAGGATTACCATTGATAGAGAAACCGGACAACCTTTGTGAAGGCTGCATATTGGGAAAACAACACAGAGAAAGTTTTCCAACCGGGAAAAGCATAAGGGCAAAGGCACCCTTAGAAATTGTCCACTCAGATTTATGTGGACCGATGCAAGCTCCATCACTTACAGGCAGCCAATATTTTCTAACATTTATTGATGACTTTACCAGAAAGACTTGGGTTTATTTCCTAAAGAATAAGAGCGAAGTGTTTGAAAAATTTCAAAATTTCAAAGCACTTGTGGAAAATCAGAGTGGGCTGCGCATCAAATTTTTGAGAACAGATAGAGGAGGTGAGTATATCTCCAAAGAATTCCTGAGGTTTTGCAGAGAAAATGGAATTCACAAGCAATTTACAGCCAGCTATACCCCGCAGCAAAATGGAGTTACTGAAAGGAAAAACATAACAATTATGGATATGGCGAGGAGCATGTTGAAGGCAAAGCATTTGCCAAATGATTATTGAGCTGAAGCTGTACATTGTGCAGTGTATATTCTGAACAGGTGTCCTACAAAAGCAGTGATGAAGAGGTGCCGAAAGAAGCGCGGAGTGGAAGAAAGCAAGGAGTCACCCACATGAGAGTTTTTGGATGTGTGGCTTATGCACACATTCCAGATCAGCTAAGGAGGAAGTTGGACAACAAATGGGAGAAATGTATTTTCATTGGATACAGTGAGGAATCAAAAGCTTACAGGTTGTATATCCCATCCACCAAGAATTTTTTTGTGAGCAGAGATGTTCAATTTATTGAGGAGGAAGCTTGGGATGGAAGCATAGAGAAAACAGTGAATGTTAAAAACTGTTTGTCTCATGATGAAGATGATGAGGAGATGGCTGAAATACATCTCCAAACAGCAGCACCAACACATGGACAGCAAGGAACACCTTTGAGGATAAATGAGAGTGCTTCTCCAAGCACACCACAAGGAGGAAATTCAAGTGCATCTTCAAGCACTTGCACACCAAATGAAAGAGGTAAAAAGTTTAGAAACTTAAGTGACATTTATGATGAAGGAATGAATTCCTTATTTGCCTTGTATTGTCATGTTGATGATCCTATTCAATTTCGAAGTGAATTAAAAATAAGAAATGGATAGAAGCTATGGATAAGGAGATCATGCCATAGAGAGAAACAAGACATGGGATTTGGTTGAGCTACCAAAAGGGTTAAAGAAGTCATTGGGAAGTTAAATGGGTCTACAAGACCAAGAGCAATGCTGAAGGCAAAATTGAAAGACACAAGGCAAGGTTGGTTGTCAAAGGGTACAAGCAGCAGTATGGGAGAGATTATGAAGAGACTTTCGCATCGGTTGCAAGAATGGAAACCGTGAGAGCAGTGCTATCCATAGCAGCTCAAAACAAGTGGAAAGTTTACCAAATGGACGTGAAGTCGGCATTCCTAAATGGAGTGTTAATGGAAGAGGTTTACATTGAACAACCTCTAGGCTATGTGAAGAAATACCAAGAGCAAAAAGTGTGCAGATTGAAGAAAGCTCTTTATGGGCTGAAGCAACCACCAAGAGCATGGTACGGTAGCATAGATTCCTATCTATTGGAAAATGAATTTGACAAATGTGAGGGAGTACCCACCGTCTACATCAAAGAAAAGGATGGTAAGATTTTAATTGTAGTGTTGTATGTTGGTGATGTGATTTTTATAGGTAATGATGACTACCTCATTGAAAATTTTAAATTTGTCATGAAAAAAGAATTTGAGATGACTGACATGGGTTTGCTGAGATACTTCTTAGGAATAGAAGTAGATCAAAATGAAAATGGAATTTTTATCTCTCAAGCAAGATATGTAAATGAAGTGTTGGAAAGATTCCACATGCAAGATTGCAAGGCAGCAATCACTCCCACAGTAATGGGATTAAAACTCAGCAAAGAGGACAACAGCAAGGATTTTGATCCTAGTCTGTACAAGAGCATAGTTGGCAGCCTCATGTATTTGACTGCAACTAGGCCAGATATAATGTATGCTGTTAGTCTAATTTCCAGATTCATGGAGAGGCCAAAAGAAGCACATTGGCAGGCAGCAAAAAGGATTCTGAGGTATGTTAAAGGTACTAAAAGGTTTGGGATTTTATATACTGTCTCAGAATGTTCAGATTTAGTTGGATACATTGACAGTGATTGGGCTGGAAGTGTAGATGACCGGAAAAACACATTCGGTTATGTTTTTCACATGAGTTCAGGAGCCATTTCATGGGCTTCCAAGAAACAGCCAATTGTGGCATTGTCCACAACAGAAGCAGAGTACGTGGCAGCTACAGCAGCATCATGTCAAGCAGTTTGGATGAGAAGGATGTTAAGGGGCTTAGGCCAAGAGCAGGCAAAAGGAACTGTAATTTATTGTGACAGCAGTTCTGCTATTGCATTATTCAAAAATTCTGTGTTTCATAAGAGAACGAAACACATTGACACAAGGTTTCATTATATCAGAGAGTTGGTAAATAATGGAGAAATTGTCTTAGTACATTGCAAAACTCAGGAGCAGGTTGCAGACATCCTAACCAAGCCTTTGGGACAGAAAAGTTTTGAGTTTTTGAGGAAATGTCTGGGTATGACTGATAACCCAGCAGTTGAAACTAAAGGGGAGTGTTGAAATATTATTTTCAACTGCAGGGGTTGTCCTTTGCCATACCCCTATACTGTTGAATCAACTGCCATATCTCTGCATTGATGATTTTGCCAGTAAATAGCCCCAGCTCCAGTTGAATCAATTGCCATACCTGTGCATTGATGATTTTGCCAATGAACAGCCGCAACTCTAGTCCTTTTTTGAATCAGCGATTACACAACAATTTATTACGGAATGGCGGTCTCTCACGGAATGATGGTAATTAATTGCTGTGTAGGTAGGATTTTAATTTGTTTTTAATTCACATATGCAGTTCTGTTTTTACGGCACATAAAATATGTTAAGTTCTGTTTTCTGTTTTCTGTTGAATTGGTAATGTAAAAACACAGCAGTGTGCGTAAGTTGTTTTTGAACAGAGATAGAGTTCTCTCTGTAATGCAAAGCAGTGCAGAAGTTTTTTTTTATGTACGCAGCAGCGTGAGTATATGAATGAAACTTACAGACAGGTGTGAAAATGTTTCAAGGAAGAAACAGAGTGTTTACAGCAGCGTTTTGAACAAAACCAGAGTGTTTACAGCAAGGGTTCTGAACAAAGACAGAGTGTTTTGTAACAGCACAACAGTGCTTAAACATCTGCAATTTTTGAGATAAAGGAAGCTGTTTAGCTATATCAGTTGTTTTATTATATCAGTTGTTTTACTGAATATAAGTTAAAGTTTTAGTTACTGTTTCACCAGTTTCTGTGTTGCTGAGTATTACTCTGTTTTTCAGTTTTTATTTTAAATTATCAAAAATTCCCTGTTGCTGCATCACCACGATCAACGTTGCTGCAACACCGAATCCTGTCGCTGCAACACCAAGTCTAGAAAACGAAATTTACAGTTTTCTGTGCAGAAACAGAGTAAAAACAGAGCAGTTTTGTGTTGTCTATTTGTTAAGGAATTTAACAGAAAATTCCAAGAGACATAAAGGTCACTGTCGACCATTCCAACTACATTGTGGACTTATTTTATAATTAGGAATTATTAAGCGAGTCTATCTCGCCCCAATTCAATGTATGTATGATATCATTCCATGCTTCGTGCTTCCTTCTTGTATCCGAACATGACATTGATCTCCACATGATGATTTTTTGATCTAGATCCTTACATTTATGCACAATTGTGATAAAAATAGTCCTTTAGATTAGTTTGATATGATGGTCAGCCCATGTCTTCCTTTATTCCTTTTACCTTAGTATTAACAAGGTTTAGCTCCTTCTCCCGATAATCCATGGTTTGATATGAAAATTCGCATGCTCCCTCCTGCAACTGAATTTAAATTTGATAATTTATTTAATTTCTTTCTTTCATTTCAACTAGAACTACCATATTGTGGATGGTATTTTATGCATGGTCCTCATGATGTGATTATGGCCTCATTCGAAATTCCTAAACCTTCACATGATGGAGTCTACCATGATGTATTCCAATCTTAAGGGGATAATTACCTTAGCCCTTTTCAAAATTTCCCATAGTATAATGTTCTGCCAAGTTCATCCCCAACACATGCATGTTGTCCATATGTTATAATACTCTTGTACTCATTTCCTCCATCTCAATGATTTAAATGTTGAGACACAAGGTGCGAGAATGCTAAGAGAGAAAAAAATGAAAACATAGAAATTATAAAAAAAAAAAAAAACCATTTTATTAGAATAAAGAAAATTGTTTTAGGTACATTGTGTAGACCCCTCTCTTTTCTACGAAATGTGGCTTGTTATTCATGGTATTTTTTTGTGACAATATCATGGGTAAATTCTATGGGTGGATAAATACCATGGGTGGATGAATACCGTGGGTGGGTTCCACTTTCAATTTGGATCATTCCTCACCCCTTAAGAAGAAAGGGTCCCCGTTGTGTGAATTTCCCTCTTAAGAAGACTTTTTTGAATATGAATGTCATTGAAGAGAAGGGTTTTGTGTGGTTTAATAATAACCGTGATGAAATAAGATCCAATGATAGAGATACCCTATAATTATTGTGATCAATTGTGATACTGACAATGTGCATCCTAACAAATGGACTTTGATGAAGCGTGAGTTTATGGATGACCCTTAACCATGACAAACGAAGATCTGAGGATAGAGATACCTTGTAATTCTTGTGAAGCCTAACAAATGGACTTTGATGAAGCGTGGGTTTTGGATGACCCATGACCATGAAAAACAAAGATCTGAGGATAGAGATAGTCTGTAATGCTTTTGACCAACTATGATACTAACAATGTGCGACCTAGCAAATGGACTTCGATGATAAGGTTTTTGTGCGGTTGACCCATAACCTTTTGGTTTGTGGGTTACCCATAACCATGATGAACCATATGAGGATAATGATACCCTGTAATGCTCATGGGCTAACTGTGAGACTAACAATGTATGGCCTAGGAAATGGATCTAGAGATGCTTTTCTTACCAAACTACTTGTAAATTTTGATTATCCAATGAGATGTTGTAAAGGCATCATCCAAGTAAATTTTTTGTAATCCTGTGGTATTGAGTTGATAGTATCACAATTAAATTTTCTTAGCATTAGGGGGGTATTTTGGCACAACCATAAATAAGCTTCAAGCTAGTAAGCAAAGATAGACTTATCACTATAGTCACCCTTAGCCACTAGAAAAGTAATATATAGAGCTCCAACATACACAATTTTTCTATAAATATTGAGCCATGAAAAAATATTTGATTCATATTGTTTAGGTATATAAGAAAATTATAATGAAAAAGCTTCTTCCTTTTCAACCAATTTACAAAAAATGAAAAAGAAAAGGAAGTTACTAGAAAGGTGTACCCAATCAACATGACAAAAAGTAGTTGTAATTAACTTGTACCATTTTAGAAATTCATGAAAAAGATAGAGGCATATGATTGGTGAAAACAGTAACCAATGGTTAACCATATAGACTCCAAGGTTGAGAAGTAGAAGAAAAATTATCGCACTGAAAAACTGTCTTGTTGGAGAAGTGGACGATTTGTCAAGTTCCATATGAGGAACCATGTCTGAAGTTTGCTGGTGGGGATTAGAGTTGGCTCATGTTTGAAGACGAGGCATTTTGCTCATCCACAAACGCATGGGGATTACATGTATCCAAAAAAATTGCAGCGATGGATTGGGTGTAAGACAACCCTATTGGTATAATTTCCATATGATCGACTACTCCATAGGTATGGAATGGTTAAGGAATTGATCACCATTGTGGTGTGATAACTTGATGGATTCAAAATGTTAAGTGTGAACTGTATTATTGTAACTTCTTCGATGATGTCCATTCCAATTATGATCATGTTGGGTACAATTTTCTTGGTGAGTCGAACAATGGCATATTCAGCCATATTCATGTCAAGGGCCTCCATACCAGACACCTTTTCAATCATGTTGATTCTCTTGAGCCTCTTAGCACTGGTGGTGTCGAAGGGTCCCTTGTGGCCATAGGAGATGACCAAGACCTTCAATTACATAATGTTGGTGTACACGCATGACTAGGTATCATGATTTATGTACATGAGGACCCAGTTGGTCACTATGTTAACATCTGCCCCTTCCTTATTATGAGATCCTCAATGACCACTACATTGAATAACTTCACATTAGGCCTCATGAGTACTTCATTCATGATGGTTGAGGCCAACAATGATGTATTCTTGATGACCATGTATACCGCCACCTCCTCATAGGGAAAATTGATCTCATCATACAAGAGATGTGTGGGTTTCAACTCATTATCACTGAGAGAAGCTTTCCCTTGAGACATGCCTTACCCTTGAGCCTCACTGACGTCAGAGTTCTCATTGAATTCAGAGGTGCATGAGAGCCCAACAGATCCTGCACTAATGCTCATCATGTCAGCATCAACATGAGTGATGATGTCTAATATGAAGCATTGAGTCAAGACCTGACAAATGATGGATTCCCTAATGGGCTGAACTATAGGCCATATTTATGGTTTGGGTACGGAGAAGTAATCATAGGTGTTGCTCACACTGCCATCACCGTGCGTTGTGCAGAGGACAGGAAGGAGGTTCCAATGACATGTGATTAGGGAAATGATAAGGAACCAAAGTTTAAGGACATCAATTTGTGATCCTTGCGGACAAACCCAGAACCAAGCTACGAGCAGACGTAGTGGTTGTTGTAAAAAATTCCATTCCTCTTTTCTTCTCTAGTGGTGGTCTATATTTAAGTGAATGTCGTGGCTAAAAAAATAACCTCAATAAAGTTCCATTAATACCTGTTGCATGGTTTTTCCACTTTTAACTACAAAATTATGGCTCGATTATGGGCCTTCATATGTGCTTGAATTTTCACGTCTTTGTTGCACGTAAAAATAAATGATACTGTAAAGGATGACGATGGTGGAATTTTCAAGCCACATAAACCAATCAGAATAGGAACATTGAGAGGTTGTGAAGGTATATTCTCAGTATTCACATGCCTTGGATGCTAAGAATACGTTGAAGAATTCTCATGTGATGAAAGTGTTGGTTGAGGCCACTGAGAATATAATCTAGAAAGCAATTCCGATGAAGGTGCTGATAAAGGCTATTGAGGACAAGGTGCAAAAAATACTTGAGATAAAGCAATCGATGGAGGCTGCTGAGAAAAGGATGCATAAATCATTTGTGAAGGAGAATGTTACAACTATTGCACTGGTAGAAGAGGAGATTGTTGAACTTCTGAAGGATACTATGGAATTTTTAGTTGAACTAATGGAGGAACACCAATGGTTGTCTAGATTCTAGTTTAACTCCTCAAAACAGTTTTTGCATGAAATTGTCTGCTTGTTGGAGACATAAATTTATGCCCTCGTTGTGGTGAAACTTTAGGATGATACTGTAATGGTTGTGGAGCCCCAAAGCTATGAGGTAATTAAAAAAATACCAAATTAGGAGGACAATGTCACAATTATCCTAATGCAAGAGGGATCTCTCACAAGTAAGCTTGTGTGTCAACAAGAGAGGAAGACACTAATGAAGTAGTTGTTGCAATAGGAAAGGAAAAGTGGTAGCACCAACCACAACATTTCCTTTGCTATAAATTCCTTGTGGATGATTAGAGACATCATTTTGACTGGCATGCATTGAAGGGATCGGTGATACATACTACATTGAAATCTATGGAGCTTGAGTAGGTGCTTTGCTTGAAGGTGGATTTGCACTAAGTGAGCTTTGAGATTGGCCACAAGACAAAGAGGTCACAAATTAGAATAAATAAAGGGATTCCATGTTTGTCAAGGATGTTGTACAAGAGATAAAAAGATACCATGCTACAACAAAAATAAAACAAAAATTTCCCATTTTGGTGGAGGACTTGTGCTCTTGGGTAGTGGAAAAACTTGATAGGCCACCATGAAAGCACCCAATGTGGAAATATAGAAAAAGTGTTTCCATATTGAGCAGATCCGAGAATTTCAACTATAGACCCTTAAAACCCTAATTTCCTAGGAGTCATAACTCGTGCTGATATCATTGGCCCAAATGCTGAGACTAAGAGAGAAAAAAAGAAAAACACATAATCCATTAAAGAAACATTTTATTATAATAATAAAATTGTTTTAGCTACATTGTGTAGACCCCTCTACATTTTACAAAATGCGGCTTGTTACTTATAGACTTTTTTAGTTACAATACCAAGGGTAAATTCCATGGGTGGATAAATACCATGGGTGGATTAATACCATGGGTGGATTCAACTTTCCGTTCACACCATTCAACCTCTTTTTTTCCAGCATAATGAATTGACTTGTTCCTTTTCTTCTTAACAAATCCAATAGTTTACCCAACTATTACTACCATCTATTCAACCCTGAATTATTTACATCATACTTTACATATATACATAGGGGATTACACCCCTTCCTATTAATGCCTATTTTGATTAACTAGTTTATTGAAAGCTGGTGCATCTATGGGTCGTACCCACCTTCATGGGATGCATAGCCATCCCACATTCCTACACATATTCGAATTTAGATTTGGTAGTCCTATCCATTCCCTCAGAAACATTAAGGGTCTGGTCTTGGTACCCATGTAATATTTTTGCAGCCTTCTTGATGGCGTTGTTGTCCCAATAAACCCTAAGGATCACCATCTCAACACTCCCCTCTTTCTCAATATTCACTTTCCAAGTTTTGATAGGTTGTGTATACTCTATGAACTACAATAACAACCCTTCTATTGTGAGCTCACCTTCTACTTTACGGATTTGAATGTTCCAAGGATCATCATCATCCTCTCGCTTCTTTGCTACATTTTAGCTCTCCAAAAATTCTTGCACCTACTATAGATGTTGATTTGTGGAACACAGTGGCACACTCCTAACCATTGTAGGATCTTTAGAAATGAATATCTTTCGTCACAACAACTTCAAAGCTTCATCTGACACTAGCTCTTTTACTTGAAAGCTGAATGCGGTCCTAAAATCTTGCAACATTTCATCCCAATCTCGTGTTCCTCTGTGCCCTTCCAACTCAATATACAAATTATTTGGAATGTTGTCCAAAGTGTGTATAAATTTGTGCACCCATTCTTGTTATGGCACTTGTCCCTTTGTCCATGTTGCAACTCACTACTTCAGATGAGTCCTGGGGCATTCCTTTCCTGAATATTTCTCTCCGAGGACTCTAGAATTAGTTCTAAATCTAAACTTAATCACGTTCTTACATTTCTACCATCCCATGACTTGCTATTTATTCACAACCCACCGCTTGGCTGAAGTGGCATGCAACACAACTTTTATCATGGAAATACTCTGACATTTTGGTATTTGGAACCCTTATGAAGGTAAGTCATGAGTCAAAACCCAATATAGAATTATGGTCGAAGTTCAGATCATTACTATGATTGTAATATCACTTCCATTGTGTTGGGCCTAACCTCGACCTCATATGCATATGAACTCCTAAGTTGGAGGCTAAGCCTGATTCCAATATAGTTTTTATTCCACCATGATGGTCCCAACCTTTACTACCACTTATCATTAAGTATGAGGTTGTCCTTGACCCCAACTCACTTAACGAAACCAAAATATTTTCCCCGAACCTGACCCTATGTACAAGGACTTGGTCATGACTCTTGCTACGAGGGCTAAATGAAAAGAGGGATAACGAACGACTACCTCCTATAAAGGAAGATATGATGCTTCATTTCTCACTGTGATATTATGCATTTGGCCTATGAGTGATATAAGGAAACCCTACCACATAAATAGTGGCATATGCTCATCGTGATGGCAACAATTTCAGCCTTACATGTGCCTTATAAGCCATAGAGGGACATACATGAGAGTCTTGGTCGTGACTTGGCCTTGGTGGTTCTCTAACCATTTGGACTTATGAATTTTTTTTTTAACCCTTAACCTTGGGTTTTTGTGAAACACATATAGGTGCTATTCCTCCTGAGCTTACAAACAAGTTTCCCCTTCTTTATTTGTAAACAACATATGATGCCATAAGGCCACAAAGAGGTTGACACACAACAAATCATTAGGAATCCCTCTTTTAAAGTTCAATCATAGGCATTGAACATGGATATGAATACATGGGTGTCTATACTAAGAGTCCATGATAATTTCATTCTTACCTAAAGTTTCAAGGACCTCCCTTGTGAAGCTAGCAGGCACCAAAGGTTGTTAGAGATGATCAATAATATATGGTGCCAAGAAGGGTTATAGGAAGATTGGTATTCCACGAAAAGGGAGGAGGATCCCTCCTCAAGTTCAATAATCATGCTATACCATATATGTAAGCATGTGGTTAATATTGTCATAAGCCTATTGTAAAACACCTCCCCACCCTAACCATGTTGGAAGATGCTCATTTGCTAATCCAATCTCCCTAGTAAGAGTTAAAGAGATGGGTTGCTATTCTTTTTTTTCCTTAGAATTATAATTATGCATCATTGTTGCATTTGTCTCTTCAAGATGAATCTGGTGATATAAAACTTTATCCCAATTTGACCTCTGGATTAGAAGTTATGGTCCTTTGACTTTCTGACAATTAGAGGGTGCCACATCACTAGCCTTGCCACGTGGACCCATGTGGCCATGCCATGTAGACAACATCCAAAAACCACATGGAATTTTGTTAATGGATACTGACTCATTCATTATACGTCGAATACCAGCTCCTTACCCCGACTAGAACCTTCGGGCATTACTCGAATATATCTTCTGGGAATTATTCATTGGTTTCTTATGGGGTCAAAACCTCTTCTATTACCTCCACTACTCCAGCTCCATTTCCCCAGTGATTACTCCCTGGGCTATACCAACTAATTATTTCTCTTCAAAGATACACACACTAAGGTGCACCCTAGGGCTTGCAGCGACCTAGCTAACAATGCTACAGTGCTTATCAAGAATATCCATGACATTTGGTTATTAACAGGGACTAGCGACTTATTCCTCCGCGTGAAGAAACATTCCCCGAAACACCATGGTTATGACCAACCACTCAAGAAAGAAGTTGTTACACTATCACATCATCAATATGTGGCACAAAATATGGTGTCCAACATCAGGAGATTCAACTTTAAAGCTAATAGAATGAGGATTCATTATGTTGAGAATGCAAGGCTGGAAAAATTAGGTCAACTCATCCTATGAGGTTGCACCCTGCTCATAAGAGTTCATAGATGCTCTAAAACATGTGTTGGTTCTAATGAATGGGTATACCCATCACGAAGGCACATTTTACAACGAGCTATAGACTCTTTTCATGTAAATCATAGGTTAATATGAATAAGGGAGGTGGAAATCCTCAACATTATCACTTTGTAACATTAACCATGCCATTACATACTAGCATCAAGGTAACATCATATTATAACAAGAGGTCCTCTTATAAATATTTCTATAATCAAATCAAGCCTCTTATGGTTCATTCTAGCGGCTTTGTATTTTTCATTTTCCATTAGTTATTTTATAACAATAACATTACAATCATGTATTTTCCTTGTGCATAGAAATACCATTTCAACTAGAAATGAAATATACAATCATGTATTTTCCTTTTGCTTACCAACGCCATTTCAAGCATAAATGAAACATACAATCATTTATTTTCCTTGTGCATAACAACACTATTTCAATCATAAATGTAACATATAACCATTATCATGTAAATGTACAAAATCTTCTAGATTCACAAGCTAATGCAATTTTCTAAAGCAAGAGACAAGAATCTACTTCTACTCTCTATAGCAGAAGCCCATAAACATCGAGCAAGGAATAGTCAATAGAGAAAGAGAATTAAAGGCACATAATGCAATAAATATCTGGGGAAAGCCACAACTCAAAACCCCACTATCTGTTTTGTATTAATGTGGAAAATAAAGACGAAATTACAATGCTTTTTCACTCTAGAATAATCCCATCACTCAACAAATTCACTCTCCAACTCATAAGCAAGATCAAGGCCAAATATTAGCCTATTCACAAGCTATCCAAGTCTCTATTCCAATATGTAATTACTATGAAGGATAGCTTGTATTTAAAGGAAAATTAAGCCTCTAAAAACTGCGCAATCCCTTAAGGATCTGTTCCTGATTGCATGCACTATAAGTGAAATTCAGAAAAATCTAAAACAAATAGTACATTGTCCCTACATTCTAGTCTCAACTGGGATTTCTCAGAATTGACATGCATGAGTTTTTGATGCGTAAATATTCAGTTAACTAGAGTAGCACTGGTGGAGTTCATTAGTGTCACCACTGACTGTTAACTCACTATTAGTTCTCTCAATCAGTTTGAAAAAAAAAATCAATTGAACTGACTCATGAAATTGAGTCTTCTATTTTACAACTCACAATTAACTCACACTAGACTCCTACAGAGTAGGGAGAACATATACATGACTTCGAAAAGACTTCCAACTTGAATTTCCTAGGTTAAGTAAGTTTAATAAAATTAATTTAACTATTTTAAGTTGCTATGAGAGTATAATTCGAATTTAATTTCTAGTTTAATTCAAGGACAAATTAAATTGGAATTTCTTGTTGCCACTTCCCAACACTCCCTCTCAACAAGAAAGGGATTATCAACTACCCCGAGCCTGTCTTTATGAAACTCAAATTTACATCTTGATAATGCCTTTGTCAAGATGTCAGGATCGTGCTCCTCCATGGGAATGTAATCTAACAACATGATCCACCTCAATACACAATCTCTGATATGATGATACCAGATATCAATATTCTTGGAATGATCATGAAAGACTGGATTTTTAGAGATTTTGATACAACTATGATTATCATAGTAAATCATTGTCGGATCCATCTACTGACCAAACAAACCAACCAAGACCTTCCTCATCCAGATAACGTCACATGCTAGCTGACTTGCGTCCATCTACTTTGTCTAAGTTGCCAAACTGAGTGCAACCAATCTCTATTTCCTACTGTACCAAGAAACTGTCGTTGACCCAATGCTAAAGATCCCTCTTGATGTGCTCTTCTTGTCAGATGGAGTCCCTGCCCAATCTGCATCGGTGAAGCCTTGAAGCTTCACTCCCTTTGTCTATCTATACCATAACCAAAATTGAGTAGTGCCTCTTATGTATCTCAATACATGCTTTACTGCCTTCCAATATAGCTTAGTAGGCCTAACCATCTCTTGACTAAACTGGTTAATTGTATAGCACATATCCAGTCATGTGTTCACCAAGTACATGAGTGAAACCGTAAGATGCTTGTAAATAATAGCTTCCACTATTTCCCTCGAAGCATCATCCTCCTTCCTCCAGTTACTAGCTAGAGGATTCTCCATGGGTTTACTACTCTCCATGCGGAAACTCCTGAGTATCTCATTGGCATACTTTCCCTGAGATATAAACAACTCCCCAATCATACCTCCATGCCAAGAAATTAATGCGTGAGCCCCATGTCCTTCATCTCAAGTGATGATATGCAAATGAATCCAATATATACAGAGAGAACTACCTAATCCATTAAGCAAAATTTTCTATAACAGAAATTTTTCTTCTACCATTCATGCACAACACAACATATTGTAACCCACATGGATGTTGAGAAGAAACAAAAGAAGCCAATATGTGCTAAAAAAATTAATTTTTTGGAACAAGAATGGTGTAGAGTAGAGATTAGAAATGACTCAAGTTAGTAAGTTTCTTACTGGAAGATGAAATGCGAAAAAAATCCCACCTATTGACTAAAAAAAAATAAAAAAAAAATTGCAAAATTGTTCTAGGAATTACCCAAAGTATACAATTTAGAACACAAAACAAAAGATAAAGAAGAGATGCTACAAAACCATGAACTTTGATAATTAGTCAAAATACAGAAAAATTTTGACCATATTAATAATATTTTACCTCTCAACCCAAATAAATGAAAGAACCCTATCCAAGTTACCTACACATTTTATTAGGTCATCACTTCATAAAGTACATGCATACATTCTCTGGAAAGTACATACTTGTTGTTTGTGCCTAGCTCATTGATTCCCACTAGAGTTGAAACCCTTCCATGAATGATCAACCATTGTAGAAGATGATGCTTCTCCACCTATTCCATAGTTCCCTAACAAAGTGTCATGTCTTAACACAATGAAACATGTTAAAGCATCAAGGTATATGTGCAAACACAATTATAATATATTGAGTGGATGGGAGGAGACAAATACAAGGAATGCCTAAATGTGGAGGGAATGGTCTTTCTGTATTAGATTTATCATTTTTTTCATTTGCATTACCACATTTCACTTTTTTCTTCTTTATTTAGAATTTAGTTAGATGCACATTCATTCAAATTTACCTGGCATACTAGGAAAGGTTGGATGCTCTTGCATCTCCCTTTGGTCTTGGTATATCACCATAGTTTTGGATTGTTGCATCGTTGTAAAAATAAACATATCACATGTTAAAGAATGGCGATGATTAAATACACAATTCTAAAACCACCACTCTATTCAATACATGAAACAAACTTGGAACATGTTGATGGTGCTGGACCCACCAACATGTCAAGGGGATTTCCATGGTAATAAGTCCCAATTGGACCTCAAACTATTTGGTGTAGGAGTCCCAATAGTGGGTCATATGGTAATGCCTTGACCGCAATTTCACACAAAGGAAAGTAAGATAACTCTGTTGGTAGCAAGGGTGTGACCGCTACAGTGAGTCAAGGAAGGTGTATGAGAGGTTCTAACACATGTGGGTTGAGATGAGTGTGCCCCTGGGCAACCTGTAACAATACTCGGATGGGAAGGTAACACACATGCAAAGATGCATCACAAGCTAGAAAGCAAGTTAGCTAGAAATCTAAAGTGATGGTTAAACCAACAACACATCTACAACAAGATTCATACAATTGCATATAAAATAGTTCATAGACAACTACGTAAGTTAAACAACATACATTGCTACAACAACTAGAATTGTCCAACTACAATAACAACATATGCATGAAAACGTTTTGGCTCTGTTTTATTAAGAATTGTAAGTTGCAATCATACAATACATCCATGTAAGCCCACTAGCTCCAACAATGGAATGTTACAACTACATCTTCCTGCTCCTCCAAAGAGATGTACTAGCTCCGTGCAGTGGACAAGCCGAGGCGCATTACAATATTGTCCAAGCTCTCGCCAAGATAGTCTTATCAGAAACTTGGCTAACAAAAATCCTATACAATGAGTTATGAGGGACTATTTATAGCAAAGAGTGCCAGGGTGGCCCTTGATATTCCCCTTTGTGACCATTCAACTATCGTCATGACTCTTCACCTACTCTATGACTATTACATCCAACTATTGAAACTTGACTTACACTTGACATGAATTAACATTACAATGCACATGTACCCATGTGAACAAAATGGATTGAGCAAGCCAAGCTAGACATCATTCTAACTTAGACAACCATGGAAGTTCAACTCCTCAACATCCTCATGATGATCAATAGTAACATATTGATGCCAAGATCTATAGTCCTTGATGGTGTTTGTGTGTTCCGCAATGACATCTGTCTGAAACCTCAATCTTATCTCCATAGCATTTGGGTACACTCCATGGGCTCCTCTATCCAGCTTGTGTGAAAGCACGCACATCATTTTCTTTAATGTGGCCAGGTAGAAAAATACTTGTGCATGATGTTTGGACCGATGGGCAAGTCTGGGCTGGTGGAAATGCGCATCAACTCATTGAAGTATGAGTCAAGCTCGAGTCGGCCCTGTTTCTTTGTCTTCGCCTGGGTGAGAGTCCCAAGCGATGGGATTGCATGTGTGTGCACCACACCATCCATACTCTTTAATACTCGTGCATGGGAAGCCTATATGCTAGTGATGAATTGTGGTAGCTCTTCATAATTTCATATTTGACTCTGGTTATGTGGTTTCAGCTTGATCGCATTGACCCTCATAATATTAGGCAAGTGAACTGGAGCTCCCTTGTATTTCATTGTCCATGTTTGCATGTCATCAACAACAACATGAAAGTTCATCATGATACATGTTCTTCTAGCACATCGCTGTTGCCATCCATTGAGATGGACGACTTCCTTGTGCACGGTACTAAACTTGGAGTACAATGCTCACATAACTGTGTCAAGGGACAATACTTCATCTAGTATTTCCTTCTTTAGTTCAGCTCGGGCAAACATTGTCACCAAGTCTCCTCCTTACTTTGTCGTTTGTAGTTCCTTTTGCATTCGCTCATTGTCAGTGATTAGGAAATGAAAACTTGAGCTAGTGGCTTTGGAATAAACTTTGGTTGCATCAGAAAAGGCAGCTGGATGTTTGCGCACATCAGTCACAAGCACTCATTCCTCAACTTATGTAGGAGACGTACGATCCTCAAGAGTTGACACTCTGCGATACTGCACAACTCTATGTTGGGATTCATCAAACGAGATGTTGTGCATTTCTTCTTCCGGCTGATCACCAAGGATCTTAGTGCCTCCTTGGTCATTTGAGACTTGTTCATCATCTGGATGCATTCAAGTAGGTGTGTTGACCTCTTTGTGGTGAGGAATGAGGTCGGTGTCCTGTTCCAACTTTTGCTGCTCTATGTCTGCATCCAACTGTTGAAGTGCTTGTTCTATCTCATGAGTAAACTCTTGCCGTTGTGATGGTTCACACTGTTCACCTGTTGCCAGCTATTTAGATGAATCAACTACTTGTATGGGCACTGCTTCATCTATTTGCATATGTTGCACCCCCTGCTATATCTACTGCTATTGTGCTTCCCTCTCTTGTTTGCACAACTCTTGTTCCTTTAGGAATTGCTCCCTCAACTCATGCAACTCCTTCTCTGCTTCTTCCATTCTCTTCTTATCCCTTTGCCTTTACGCGATTCGCTTGTCACACTATTGCCTCTTTGCCTCTGTAGCCATAACTGCTTTCTCTACAAGTGGCTCTACTCAAAACTTGCAGCTTTTCTCCTCTTCCACGCAATTGACAATATTCCTCTTACCTTTGTTATGAAATGGTATGCTTGCCTCTATTCTCACTGCTGCTACTGCTACTGTTGGTGCTCTTTGTGATGTTGCTTCATGTTGCTTTGATAACCACTCCACAACGAAGCCGACCGGTTCATTGGGTCTCGAGAAACTGTAGCAATATCTCCATGGGTCCTCCTCAGACCGATGACATGCTCCGTGGATCTAGTTGAACTGAACTCTCATGTAGTGATCTTTCACAATTCAATGTGGGTCATATGGATTGTAGCTTCGGAGGGCAAATGGGTACTTCTTCATCAGTTTTGCTTCGGCATCCACTTGCTTGATACTCTGGATCTCATATAACCCAATCCACTTTCTTCTTTTTCCAATGTAGTCTAGCTATCAATCCTATCAAGATGTGATATGCTACTTCTTGCATGAAAAGTATGTCCAAGACAAACTTCAGAAGAAAATGTGAAGGCTTCTCTACACTGAACATTCATATGAAAGTGCCAGAAGTTGAGGCATACTAATATATAATTCCTATCAATGCATCCATTGCTTACTTTGACATGTAGGGTGGATCCTGTTTGAATATCATCTAATGGGGTGACAAAATTATCAAATAGAAATGTCATTACTCCTTTGAAGTTGCATTCAGACAACAACTTGAAGTGCATGTACACAACAGTCTCCACTGGTGACCATGCCCACTCCAAGCCCGGGAACTCCTATGGGGCACAGATTGCATCTAATATGTAGGTGAATATGTCAATCTCTGCATGCATACTTTCGGGTGATTATCAAGCCTTTGTTACTTGTTCCTTTAGCTAATGGACCAGTATGCTGGACCAGTTACATGGTTTTCCTTTCTAGCCAATTAGTCCAGTGCAACCACCAAACTTTGTGGGAAGGTTTCTGTGCTTGCTTGGCTATATAGTCAACATGAAAATATGACCAAGTATTGGTATGCCTTCCTTAGTATCTTTGTCTTGTAGATCTGGTTGGGTGTCAACCTGAATCTAGTTGGCTCCTTTACCCAATTCTTAAGAATGTCTCTGGAGTTAGCACTACTGTTGGGTAAGCTGAATGGAGTCTTCATGACAGTCACGAGATTTTACATCTAATACATCTCATCATAATATTCTGCCCATAAGGTTGCAAGATTCATCCCACTAACACTGGTCAAGGTCATCGTCTCAGGATCAATGTGAGAGACGATCCAGTGTATCACGTTTGCGTATGGGAACGTGGGATATCTGCATGCAGTCTGGTACAAGCCAAACTTGTGAATGTTCATGTACACCTAATGGTCTTCGAGGTCTTCCCCAAAAGTGCTTGCAAATGTTTAATTGACCTCTTTCCACCTCTATTTGATGTCCATGTCTATGTACAACTTTGTAGCTTCATATATTGGTAGACTAGAGGACACTCACTCAATTGTTGCTCCAGCTGCATTTACATTAGTGTCCTCTGATCCTATTATCTTAGAAGCCATTGAGATGGATGAACACCTAAAATATATGGAGAAAAGCAACATGCATGGCGAGAAATATGTTAGCAAAAACCAAAGAAAATTCAGGGAATGCCATAACACATACCTGGGAAACTGATGGGAAATATTGCACAATTTCTTCTGGGAGGCTAGGTGACTGGTTGCTAGAACTGCGCAAAAAGAAATCTACGTAGTTTGGGAGGCAAGACTGGCTACTGGTCTTGCACAATCCAGACTGGCTGCTGGCTGTTGGGATTGCACAATTCTAGTTGGGAGTCACTGTAGGCTCAGGGACTGCATTATGCATTTTTCTGGGCCAACAGTTGTTGCCCCTCAGAAATGTGCAAAAAAGTCCTAGAGGACAGAGACGGGCATAAATGTGCAAGGCAGTTCTGGAGGATAGTGTTGGGAAGAAATGTACATTTCTGGAGAGGAAAATAGAGCCTTCCTTCCCAAGATTGCGCAATGCTATTTGAGTGAAGGCAGATTTCGCACCGAGGTTGGCCTGACTCGCCGATGTGAAACTGAAATAAAATAAGAGAGTGAAAGCAGAGTGACACTAAGTGAAAGAAAAAATGATTGATAGTTCATACGAACATGAATGAAAGATTCAACAAATATATCAACATGCATGTGGGTGAAGCCATTCACCGAACGTTCGTGCAAAACGATTTCATGCATGCGACAACAGTGAACAACGGAAATTGAAATAGAGCTAGGACAAGCTAGTATACATGTAAAAAACAACAAGTGTTCAAATAAATCAAGCAAACAGAACTCACACAAGTGAATACACAAAAACCGACAGAAATTTTGAGAAAGACAAGTTGAGGTCACTTACCCGTGAATAGCTGAGTCGGATGTGTCAAAGAGTCCTAGATGTGTTGTGGGATGTCAAAGCTCCAAGATCGATGTGAAAGAATGAGCTCTGATGCATCGAATAAATAAGTTAGGGCTCATGACGCACATGTCACAAATCTAGGACATCCAGCTGCTAAAAATAGCTCCCTGAATCATGCGATGCCTTTTGCATGTTTCCTTTTACTATTCCAGGAAAAGGAAGCTAAGCATGAAATTCAAACTTCCTTGGTCCTGGGTGGAACTGGTTAACTGAACTGCTCATGCATGAAGCTTCTCAACTGCTTTAGAAAAAATGTGCATTTTTGGCTTGGAGTTGGGTTAGCTGCCCAAGAGTTTTGTGCAAATTCTGGGTAGAGCAGCTCACTGTTGCCCATATTTGTACAAATTCTGGGCTGAGCAGCCCTGCTAGGTAAAATTGTGCAATTTTCACTGGGAGTGCTAACTAGAAGAATTGCAATTTCTAGAGCCTAGCAGGCTACCAGACAGCATTGCACAATTTCTAGAGGGAAGGCTAGTTTCCCTCCAGAAATGTGCAATTTCTTGGGGGAGTTGCTCAACCTACAGCTGGACTAAGTTCGGGTGATCATCTTGTGAGGGGAATGAATCAAGCTATGATCGATAGACTATATTTGTGCAAGAAAAACACTGAATCTTGTGTACTTGACGAAGTAAGACAAGGTGTTGTGAAAGGTTGGTAATGAGGCTCCAAAATGAGGCTAAGGCAAAATTTTGGAGGGTGGGTGTAGCTGCTACAACACTTAGCGACACACTGGTAGAAATCCAACTCTTTGAATGGACCTTGTTCGTGAAAAGCAAGTCTAAGACCTCGAGAAGTATTTTTCAGTTCTTAGCTCATCTTGGTTTCACACTAGCTTGATTGTAAGATGTAGCATATGCCAAACTCTTGGTCGATTGACATGCATTCCAAGTCAAGGCGACACATTTGTTTCAATTGGGGTTGAGGGGTGTATAGGTGCACAAGCAGTATAGTCGTCAGAGTCTTAGTTTCATCTTTGTTGTTGCTCCGCTGCTAGCAGGCCTGGACAGTACCCAATGGCATCACATAGGAGCACAAGCATGGCTTCGTTGCTAGTGAGCCTAGTCTGTACACCGACGGAGTTACTTGCATCATATCCCTGCGCAGGAAGCCTTTCTATTCTTTTGCCTTATTCATTTTTCATTTTTAATTTTTTGACTTTTAACTTTTTCATTTTTTCAATTGTGCATATCACTTATTCATTTCAGAGGCGGAAGAGGGATCCTGACTTATTGAGAGCAGAAGAGGTTGTTCCAGTAGAGAAGTAGTTTATTATATCTCTGACATGCCTATTAAGGTTTTCCCCCTCACCTTCCTCTACTTGACTAAGCCAACAAGGTTAACCCAAAAAACAACTGACTAGATAAGGTGACACTAATTAGTGCGCAAGCGTTGTTTTTTCACTAAGGTTCACTTCGAACAATACGTATTTTCCATTGACGTATCATGGAAAAAAAGCAACAAGTTCTTCATACAAAGGTGAGATGATAGATAACCAAATAGTGATAGTTGTACAAGTGTTGAAAATGCCAACAAGAAATGGTAAAAATAGAAATGATATAAATAGCATTGCTATAAATAGCATTTTAGGTCCCACTGTTGGAGATAGCAACAAGGAATGATAAAATAGAAATGCTAAAATTATCATTGTTATAAATAGCATTTCGGGATAGATTCCAATTTTAATTAGTCCCTAAACTAAAATTGAGAGTTAAAATTCGAATTTTATCTTAGCAGCTGTTTGTAAAATAATTAATTAATTAATCTTGAGTTAATTAGTTGTAGAAAATCAAACATGAAGTCTATGTGAAGACATGCAATAGTTTCCCCTTTGATTGAGGAAGTTATCCCTTGATTAAGGAGACCAGGATGAGTTGTACTTTGAGTTTTAATTAGTTAGCTTAGTTAACTGAGTTAAGTCTAGTTAGATTAGTTCCAACAGTTTGTGGAACTAATTGTGAGTTCAGTTAGTTAATGAATGCATGCATGTCACTGCTGCACTTCAGATTATTGAATGTTCTCTCACAAATAACTCATGCATGTCAGTTCAGACAAAGATCTTACTGAGATTAAAGGAAGGGACATTGTACTATCAATTGGAGGATTTTTCTTATAAAGGAAACTCATCCATGCTAAAGGAATCATCTCCTTCAAGATTGCGCAGTTACTTCTGAGTTTGGTGAGTTGTGTGAGAGGTGAATTCACACAGATGGCAGAATTGGACCCTAGGAGAAACTGCGCAAGGAAATAGGAGGCTTGGAGGGCAGAGGAGAAGGTTTGTGAGAAGCCTTTTACTGTCTATTAGCAGTAGAGGGATTCCACTGAGAGCTGGATAGCTTGTGAGCTAAAGCTTTGTGTAATCCGGACATATTTCCACTTGTATGATAATACAAAGATTGGGGTTTTTAGTTGAGGCTTTCCCCAAAGTATTCTTTTGTGTTTCATGTTTATGATTTATTCTTCTCTTTTATATGTGTTCTAATTAATCTAGCTCAAATTGATTAAGCTTCCACAAAGTTTGATTGTAGAAGTAGATCTAATATTTGCTTTAGTATATTGCATTATCAGGTGATCTACAGTGAAATTTCTACATGGTATCAGAGCTAGCTGATCCATAGTGGAATTTCTACATGGTATTGGAGCAAAGGTGATCAAAGCGAAGAATATTATACAAATAAGGGAGAAGTTCCAAGTTTGAAGTTCCTAAAAATAGAATTCAAATTCTTATCACATCTGAAATTTCACTAATGGCATTCAACGGTTTAAGACTCGAGTATGCCCTTGATGGCAACTCGAATTATATAGCCTGGAAGGATCACATGGAAGCAATATTAGAGGACAACGGTCTAAAGGACTTCATTGATCAAGAAGTCCCCAATCTAGCAACATCTAATGCCCAAGAATTGGTGGAATGGAAGAAATGTGTGGCTAGAGAGCGGAGAATCCTTTTGGAGGGAGTTTAAGACTACATAGTCTTGAGTGTCCATGGGAAGGAGACACCGTTTTCAATGTGGAAAACATTGAAAGATCTATATCAGAACAACAACGATTAGAGGAAGCTGACACTGAAAGACAAGCTTTAGAAAATCAAGTGTGAAAAGGGCGACACGATCTCTAGATATCTAAACAAGCTCACCACCTACAGGGATGAGCTTGGAAGTGAGCTAGGAAGTGACTGTCGATGATGACATGGTGAGTCTTGGTCTCCTCAGTGTTTCTAAGAGATAGCATAGCTACCAAGAGTCGGTAAATGGAAGAGAGAAACTACTAGATTGGGAATGACTTTGGTCAGATCTGATGCAGGAGGAGATAAGAAGAAGCTCTAGAGGTGGTTCTTCATCCAAGGAGGATGAAGAAAATTGCGCCTTAGCAAGTAAGGCAAAGAAAGGGAAGGAGAAGGATTCTCATCCCAAATCGAGTTCTTCCCATGGTGGGAAGAAGTTTGAAGAATCGAAGGTGTGATGCTTTCATTCTCATGAGGTGGGCCATTATGCAACAAATTGTCCATTGAAGAAATCCAAGATGGGATCCAAGGAAGGATTTGAAGGTGAGGCATTGGCCTCTCAGTTTGAATTGGATTTTACCCTCATTGCATGCATGGTTTCATTGATGATGGGTTGTGGTTGGTTTCTTGAGAGTGGAGCCTCATTCCATATGATCAGCGATAAGAGTTTGTTCAGTAACTTGGAGGAGAAAGACCTTCAGATACTCATAGCGATAGGTGATGATGAAAAGTATAGTGTTTCAGGTGTGGGCACGGTTTCTTTTCAGAGGGAGAGTGGAGCTCACATTACCTTGACAGATGTGAAGTATGTGTTAGGACTAAAGAAGAACTTGGTATCGATCGTGATGCTGGAAGACAAAGGCTATGATGTAGTCTTCAGTAAGGGAAAGGTTTTCCTTAGAAACATCACCACGAGACAGGTGAAGTAGATTGATGCATGAGTCAAGAACCTATATGCTCTTAATGTTCAAGATGCATGCAAAGCCTTGAGGAGCAAGGCAACTGTTGGATACTTGGTGGTTGAGAGGGAGAGTACATCACCTCTCAATATGCAATTCCAGAAGAAGTCTCAGAAAATTGTGGAGGAGCCAGAATTAGTGAAGTAGCTTTAGGAGGTTGTGGAGCAGCCACAACTAGAGAAGTTGAGAGGAGACCAAGTGGAGGCATCCACTCATGCAGAGACTTCCAGTAGGTGGAAATTTCAAGCCAAGTGGGCAGAGGGATCACATGCATCCATACCTCTAGGTGGTGGGTGGGGCAATGTGGAGTGATGGTACCAAGAAGGCTAGAATAGGGGTAGGATCCTTGAGGTACCCAACCTCTTTGATTAGACCTTGCTACGAGAGCCCTGATAAGGAGTAGCAGGACTGGCTAAGTAGGTAGAGACAAATGTAAATGGAGCAAAAGAGGAAGCTTCAGCATCAGAGGCTATTTCTAGCCCAACAGGGACGTTAGTTGGGAGTTAAGTTACTTCTCAGTAACTAAGTTGCAGTGCAGTAGTGGGCAACATGATGCAACATGATGAGAGGAGATGCAGTGCGGATGCATGCTGGGAGATAGGACCAACATCAACACATATGCAACAATAGGAATTAGTGTGATTGATGCAGTCAGAGATGAAAGTGATAGAGGTTAGAGCAGTTAGATACTGAAGAGCACAGAGGTGTAGAGCTTTCATGATCCGGATTTAAACAGGAACGCAACAAAATACAGAGATACCCATATACACAAAGATGTAGCGGAAATAATACTTCATTTCATTAATGGAAAAAACTGAAATATGCTTACAACCAGAAATGTAAATAAACGAGCTAGGGCGATGGTAGCTTATCTCTGAGAAGAGATGTGCCGGCTACATGCCTATGAACTATTCTAAACTGTGTTACAATGAGGCTCGAAGGCCTATTTATTGTTGAGAAACAATGTAAAACCCTTCACATCCCAAAACCTAACCCCAGAAGATGAAACGCCAAATTGTGGGCCCTGTTTGGGTAAATTGGTACATCAATTTCTCGGGGTCGTAACTTTGACAGGCAACGTGGGTCCATGGATCCATGTTGCCCTAGATTCCCCAAAAAAAATCGTTTAGGGCCTCAAAATGGCTCCGAAAGTTCAGGACCCGAAAAACTGCTAAAAATAGTAAACTGTGCTACAATTTAGGAAACTAAAAAGATTGAAAGAGACAGTTGTGGGGGTCCAAATGGGATAGGTGGGTGGCCACCAACATCCATCTAGATCATTCCTTCCCCCTTAGGAAGAAATGGTCCCCATTGCGTTGAGTTACTCCCTGAGATGAGGAAGCTTCTGCTGAGCTGAGTCACTGGTGAGTCGTTCTGCAATCTCTGATGTCTCCAGAAATGGTGGGAAGCATGGTCGACGACGGTCCACATTGAACACTCGGTGCAATTGAAGGAATGGAGGAATGTTGTGCTTCAAAGCATTGTTTCCCATAGCCTTGGTACTGGTGTAAGGACCATGTCGGAGTGCTCGGAGCTTCTGATGGGCTCTTGTAAGGCATTCTTTCTGCAGATGTAACCAAAATTTGTCGCCCACTTGAAACTTATGTGGTACCCCTATTGGCGAGGAGAAGTTGTTCCTATGTTTTGTCATGACCGTATCCCTTTGATGATGCTGCTGCTGCGTAGAGGAATCCTTTACGGGGGTCATGGATGTAGCAATGATCTTCCCCTTACTTTGGGAGAAAACCAGACAGAAAATAAATTTCCTAGTCTGTGATATGACCTTGCTGCGTATTTTAGCAGTGATAAAAGAGGTGGTAGTAGGTGGGGCTACTCTAGTATCCTATATAATGAATTACTCAAAGAAATAATGACAGCATGAGGCCTTGACTCATACACAACATGTCGCATCCACAAGTATGGTTGGCCTAATAATACATCACAAACATCCAGAGGTGTAACATCACACAATACCTCGTCTGTGAATGGTTTGATGCTGTAGGGAAGGCGACACTGCTGGCGAACTTTGAGATCTCGTCCTTCATGAAGCCACCCGATACTGTACGACTGTGTGTGTGGTGGTTGGTAGGCCCAACCACTTCATGATCTCTGCTGAAATAAGGTTCTTTTGGCTGCCACTATCGATAATGAATTGCAACGACGAACCCTTCACCCACATTTGTGAGTGGAAAAGGCGCTCCCCCTCCTCTGGGTCTTCAGGTTCATTCTTCTGGATCTTGGCAGTGGCAACAGTGGCGCTGGGCTCCGCATCAATGATCTGCTTCCCTTTGCCATTCCCCTTGTCGGGTTCTGGCTCAGGGTCAGAACATGTATCTGATTTGGAAGCCTTCAACTCGGCCACCAGCGATTGCTTGGTCCGACACTCACTTGTGTTATGAGTGGAACTCTTGTGGAACTCACAACACTTTCCTGTGTCCTTCTTCGGCGTCGTGGTGGCGTTCTTTTCTTGTGGCTTCGAGGGGTTTTCTTGGGACACCCCACTTTGGCTTTGTCCTTTGGGCTTCGGATTTGCAGATCCAAAGTCTCGCTTCTTGTGTTTGAACTTTTTCTCGATTTTGATAGCGTATCGGTATGCTGTGTCGAGTGAGGAGATGTTCAAGAACTCCATCTCTTCCTGGATGTATCTGTGTAGGTAGCCACGGTATTTGAGTACCAGATGCAGCTCAGAATCTTTGATACCCAGCTGTGTGCGAAGGGTGTGAAAAATGTTTGTGAACTCGGGCACATCTTGATCTCGTCGCTGCCGCAGTGTGGTCCATTTGATGTATTTGTCCTCATAGCTTTTGACAGGGTAGTACTGCTCCTTGATGGCATCCCGGAAGTCATTCCAAGTGGGTGCGGCCGAAAATAGTGAGCCTGTGCTTTCATCCTTCTTCTCGCAGTAGGTTTCCCACCAGTCCTTGACGTGGGGGGCTGCTTTGAGAAGAGCGAAAATAATCTTTTCCCGACTTGAAAATTCATGAACAGAAAAATACCCATCTAGCAGATTTAACCATTTGTCTACCGCATCTGCGTGTATTTTACCCTCGAAGATGGGGATTTCAAAATTCACTTGTACCTTAAAGGGCGTGGTATTTCTAGAGTAGCTGCTGGAATCCGACGTGTCACCTCTGGGTAGTCGCTGAAGGATCTGCGCAAAGCTATCCATCATCGCGTTCCTTTGCCGCTCGAGGGCTTCTTCGAGCAATATTTTGATAGGATCTCCTGCCCCCTTGTCTTTCTTCTCATCCGCCATGGGAGGCCGTCGGGATTTGCAAGGCTGGTCTTGCAAAGGTTCGACCAGTTCAAGCC
>APFE030632128.1:75728-90666 GCA_000404065.3 Pinus taeda | reverse complement strand
CAAAACCTAACCCTAGAAGATGAAACGCCAAATTGTGGGCCCCGTTTGGGTAAATTGGTACATCAATTTCTCGGGGTCGTAACTTTGGCATACAATCTCCGTTTGATGTATACAATAGCTCGTTAGAAAGATCTATCCGAGCACTACCACTTTGGGAGGCAACATGGGTCCATGGACCCATGTTTCCCCAGATTCCCCAAAAAATGTCGTTTAGGGCCTCAAAACGGCTCCGGAAGTTCAGGACCCAAAAACTACTAAAAATAGTAAACTTTGCTACAATTTAGGAAACTAAAAAGACTAAAAGAGACAGTTGTGGGGGTCCAAATGGGATAGGTGGGTGGCCACCAACATCCACCTAGATCATTCCTCCCCCCTTAGTAAGCAATGGTCCCCATTGCGTTGAGTTCCTCCCTGAGATGAGGAAGCTTCTATTGAGCTAAGTCACTAGTGAGCTGTTCTACAATCTATGATGTGTCCAAAAATGGTGGGAAGCATGGTCGACGATGGTCCACATTGAACACTCGGTGCAAGCGAAGGAATGGAGGAATGTTGTGCTTCAAAGAATTGTTGCCCATAGCCTTGGTACTGGTGTAAGGACCATGTCAGAGTGGTCGGAGCTTCTGATAGGCTCTTGTAAGGCATTCTTTCTATAGATGTAACCAAACTTTGTCGCCCACCTTAAACTTATGTGGTACCCCTGTGGGTGAGGAGAAGTTGTTCCTGTGTTTTCTCATGATTGTATCCCTTTGCTGCTGCGTAGAGGAACCCTTTGCGGGGGTCATGGATGTAGCAACAATCTTCCCCTTACTTTGGGAGCGAACCAGACAGAAAATAAATTTCCTAGTTTGTGATATGAGCTTGCTGCCTTTCTTAGCAGTGATCAAAGAGGTGGCAGTAGGTGGGGCTACCTCTGGTATCCTGTATAATGAATTACTCAAATAAATAATGACAGCACAAGGACTTGACTCATACACGACATGTCGCCTCCACAAGTATGGCTGGCCTAATAATACATCACAAACATCCAGAGGTGTAACATCACACAATACGTCATCTGTGAATGGTTTGATGCTGTAGGGAAGGCGGCATTGCTGGCGAACTTTGAGATCTCGTCCTTCATGAAGCCACCCGATACTGTACGACTGCGGGTATGGTGTAGTCCGTAGGTCCAACCACTTCATGACTCTGTTGAAATAAGGTTCTTTTGGCTGCCATTGTCGACAATGAATTGTAGCGGCGAACCCTTCACCCACATTTGTGAGTGGAAAAGGCGCTCCCCCTCCTATGGGTCTTCAGGTTCATTCTTCTGGATCTTGGCAGTGGCAACAGTGGCACTGGGCTCCGCATCAATGATCTACTTCCCTTTGCCATTCCCCTTGTCGGGTTCTGGCTCAGGGTTAGAGCATGTATCTGATTCGGAAGTCTTCAACTCGGCCACCAACGATTGCTTGGTCCGACACTCACTTATGTTATGAGTGGGACTCTTGTGGAACTCACACCACTTTCTTGTGTCCTTCTTTGGCTTCGTGGTGTTGTTATTTTCTTGTGGCTTCGAGGGGTTTTCTTGGGACACCTCACCTTAGCTTTGTCCTTTGGGCTTCAGATTTGCAGATCCAAAGTCTCGCTTATTCTATTTCAACTTTTGCTCGATTTTGACAGCGTATCGATATGCTGTGCCGAGTGAGGAGATGTTCAAGAACTCCATCTCTTCCTGGATGTATTTGTGTAGGCAGCCACGGTATTTGAGTACCAGATGCAGCTAAGAATCTTTGATACCAAATTGTGTGCGAAGGGTATGAGAGATGTTTGTGAAATCCGGCACATCTTGGTATCGTCCCTGCTGCAGTGTGGTCCATTTGATGTATTTTTCCTCATAGCTTTTGACAGGGTAGTACTACTCCTTGATGGCATCCCGAAAGTCATTCCAAGTGGGTGCGGCTGAAAACAGTGAGCCTGTACTTTCATCCTTCTGCTCGTAGTAGGTTTCCCACCAGTGCTTGACGTGGGGGGCTGCTTTGAGAAGAGCGAAAACAATCGTTTCCCGACTTGAAAATTCATGAACAAAAAAATACCCATCTAGCAGATTTAACCATTTATCTACAACATCTACGTCTATTTGGGCCTCGAATATGGGGATTTCAAAATTAACTTGTACGTTGAAGGGTGTGACGTTTCCAGAGTAGCTGCTGGAAGTCGATGCGTCACCTTTGGGTAGCCGCTGAAGGATCTGCGCAAAGTTGTCCATCATCGTGTTCCTTTGTCGCTCGAGGGCTTCTTCGAGCAAGATTTTGATAGGATCTCCTGCCCCATCGTATTTCTTCTCATCCGCCATGGGAGGCCATCGGGATTTGCGAGGATGGTCTTGCAAATGTTCGACCAGTTCAAGCCCTAACTCCTTATATCCCATCCTCGTTGGGGACATGCAAAGAAAAACAGAGAAAAAGCAGACCACTCTGATACCACTGATCCAGATTTAAACAGGAATGCAACAAAATACAGAGCTACCCAAATACACAAAGATGCAGTGGAAATAATACTTCATTTCATTAATGGAAAATACTGAAATATGCTTACAACCAGAAATGTAAATAAACCAGGTAAGGCGATGGTAGCTTATCTCTGAGAAGAGATGTAGTGGCTACATGCCTCTGAACTGTTATGAACTGTGTTACAATGAGGCTCGAACACCTATTTATTGTTGAGAAACAATGTAAAACCCTTCACATCCGAAAACCTAACCCTAGAAGATGAAACGCCAAATTGTGGGCCCTGTTTGGGTAAATTGGTACATCAATTTCCTGGGGTCGTAACTTTGGCATACGATCTCCGTTTGACGTGTAAAATAGATGGTTAGAAAGATCTATCTGAGCACTACCACTTTAAGAGACAACATTGGTCCATGGCCCCATGTTGCCCCAGATTCCCAAAAAACGTCGTTTAGGGCCTCAAAATGGCTTCGGAAGTTCAGGACCTGAAAAACTGCTAAAAATAGTAAACTGTGCTACAATTTAGGAAACTAAAAGGACTGAAAGAGATAGTTGTGGGGGTCCAAATGGGATAGGTGGGTGGCCACCAACATCCACCTGGATCATTTCAGTCGACAGAGGCAATAGTAGTCAGAGACTTTGATGACAAAGCCATCATTCTGATTCAAGTTGGATATTTTTTTTGTTTCTGGAGTTGTTGTAGCAACAACACTTAAGAGAAGTGTTGCATGCAGAACATTCCAAAGGTTTAGGATTGGGTTTGAGCTGAATGCATTTCTTTTTGAGAGGGAGTGTTGAAAATGGCAACAATAAATTCTAAAAATAGAAATTCTATAAATAGAATTTCAGGTCCCAGTGTTGGAGATAGCAACAAGGAATGATAAAATAGAAATGCTAAAAATAGCATTGCTATAAATAGCATTTCGGGATAGATTCCAATTTTAGTTAATCCCTAAACTAAAATTGAGAATTAAAATTCGATATTGATCTTAGCATCTGTTTGAAAAATAATTAATTAATTAATCTTGAGTTAATTGGTTGTCGAAAATCAAACATGGAGTCTATGTGAAGACATGCAATAGTTTCCCCTTTGATTGAGGAAGTTATCCCTTGATTAAGGAGACTAGGATGAGTTGTGCTTTGAGTTGTAGTTAGTCAACTCAGTTAACTAAGTTAAGTGCATTTAGATTAGTTCCAATAGTTTTTGGAACTGATTGCGAGTTCAGTTAGTTAATGCATGCATGCATGCATGTAACTGATGCACTTCAGATAACTGAATATTCTCTCATAAATAATTCATGCATGTTAGTTCAGATAGAGACCCAGTTGAGATTAAAGAAAGGGACAATGTACTATCATTTGGAGGAATTTTCCTATAAAGGAAACTCATCCATGCGGAAGGAATCATCTCCTTCAGGATTGCGTTGTTACTTTTGAGTTTGGTGAGTTGTGTGAGAGGTGAATTCACACAGGTGGAAACATTGGACCCTAAGAGAAACTGTACAAGGAAATAGGAGGCTTGGAGGGAAGAGGAGAAGGTTTGTGAGAAGCCTTTGACTATCTATGACCAGCAAAGGGATTGTATTGAGAGCTGGATAGTTTGTTAGCTAAAGCTTTGTGTAATCTAGACATATTTCCACTTGTATGATAATACAGAGATTGAGGTTTTTAGCTGAGGCTTTCCCCAGAGTATTTTTTTGTGTTTCATGTATATTATTTCTTCTTCTCTGTTATATGTGTTCTGATTGATCTAGCTCAAATTGATTAAGCTTCCGCAAAGCTTGATTGTAGAAGTAGATCTAGTAATTTTCTTTAGTATATTGCATTATGAGGTGATCTACAATGGGAAATTCTACAACAAGCCTTCTTGAATTTCACCCAACTCGTTTCAAGAGTCATACATGGTTTCATGCAAAACTAACCTATGAATGAAACAAGTGAACTAACAAACAACAAAGCAAAACAAGAGTAGAAGTAAAAGTGAAAGCAAAGCAAGTGATCAAATAAGAAAGTAGACAAACAAACAAATAAAGTGAGTAAGCAAACAAGAAAGAAGACAAACAAACAAACAAAGTGAGTAAGCAAACAAGCATGCAAGCAAACTGACTGAAAGAAAACACTAATCCTACTCCTACACTAATGGTGCATGGTCCTGATCACGTGAAGTGATATTTCCAATGCAGTCACCGACGCATTGGTTGACCCATGTTAGTGAAGGCTTGGTCCATGAGCAACCCAGTTGTGCAAACCAGCAAGCAAGAAATATGTAACAATGAAGACAACCACACTTCATATTTGACAGTGCCCACATGACATAAGTGGGTGCAAGTACATGACGAGAAGTCCGTGGACTTATCATAGTGCTGTGTGACATTGCATGCAACTTTGAAGCATAAGCACACTCTTAACTGAGACATTCAACCAATGAAAGAAACAAAAATAACTTGTGTTGTACATGTGTGCTTGCAATGTAAGATTCCTCCAATGCATAAGCGATGGGATCATGCAATTCAAGTGGAGGAAATATGATTTGTGTGTGAGATGGTTCTTAAATGCATACAGATGAGTGATGAGGAGCCTTGGGTGATTGAACAGTTTCATGATTGGAAGTGAGACTAACCTTGAGAGAGCAAGGACCTAACATAGCCATTAGCTTGGGTTGAGGTGCCTCGACAATCTTGGGTGTTTCAAATTCTTCATTAGATAGATCATCATAAATCGATGGCTTTGAAATGTCAACTGCGATAGAGCCATGATCGTGATCAAATATGGAAACAAATGGATCACAACCTCCATGATCAGAAAAATCAATGATTGCATCGACATCCTCATGATCAGATGAATCAAATAAAAGGGTAGATGCAAAGTAGACAAACCCATCCTCTGTGTTTCCAGAAAAGATAGATGAAATATTAAGTGGATTTTCAACAATTAACTTATCCTCTCCATTGTTGAATGATGGACTAACATCTAATGAGTCCTACGGGTGATCAACAATGGGTGAATCTATGGATGAAGACACACAAGCGAAATCATTGATGGAAGGTTCACCAGAGATGTTAAGAAATAACAGAGGGGGCTTGAACAAAAGGAAGTCATCCTTCACCGAGTGTTGATGCTCAAGCTCCCACTCATACTCTTCGTGAATAACAACGCATGTTGGTTGTGAAACACCAACTCTGTCATTGGATTGTTCCTCGTTCACAACAGTTGAAGAGTTTCGAATGGATGAACACAAGACAGTATCATCCAGAGGAACACCCAAGTACGAAGACGACGTTCATAGAACAAAATACATATGAGAACTCGAAGGACTCACAACCAAATCTGTGCAAAAATTGAGTGAAGTGATGTTGGGAGGGTGCAAAAGCTGAAAAAGTGTGTGAGCATGATCCTCAACATCACTCAGTAGTGGTAGAGTTGTTGAATAAGGGGAAAGCAGACAATCAGTCGAAACAGTGACCACATCCACATGAGATTGCGCAGCTCCCTCACTAAAGAATGTTGAGCGAGGCTTGATCTCAAGCTTCTTCTTGGGACAGGAAAATTTCTTAAGGCAATATTCGAACTGGTCGCAGAGATAGGAAAATTTCATCTGGTGCCTCGAAGCTTGAAACTACAAGTCATAGAAGTGCTTCCAAAAATCCATAACCGATTCATGTGAAGTTTTCCATTGTTATAACATTTTTTGGTCAAGATGGTCTGGATTAAAATGATAGAAAGTGTCTTCAATGAGATCACAGAAGTACTGAAGTAAATGCACACTATCAGCAAGTAGGTTGAGCAGCCATCAATGTGGAGATTCACGAAGTGTGTGTGCAAGAAGCAAGCTAGCATATTCGTCAGAACACTCATCTTCCTCGTGAAGCATTTAAAGAAAGTCATGTAAGTACTCAGGGTAGGCCACTTCGCCTTCACCATCATATGTGTAAGTGGACAAGAGATCAAAGAATTCCCCCATGATGGTGACATCTTCACGATTTGAAAAACATCGTTGGGGGGGGGGGTGCGGGGGAGAGTGCAAGAATCTATGAAAGGTAAGCAAAGTTTCAAAACGGGATGAGAGGAAACAACTTGTCATCTGGCCCTCCTTCTAGTGCTAGAAATGTTGACAGTGTTGGAACTGCCAACATGTAAAGGGGATCTTCTCGGTAAGAAGTCCCAATTAGACCTCAGACCATTTGGTGTAGGAGTCCTAGCAGTGGGTTATGTGGTAATGCCTTGACCGCGATTTCGCATAGAGGCAAGTAAGATAACTATGTTGGTAGTAAGGGTGTGACCACTACAGTGATTCAAGGAAGGTGCATGAGAGGTTCTAACACATGTGGGTTGAGATGAGTGTGCCCTTTGGAAACCTGCAACAATACTCGAATGGGAAGGTAACACACGAGGTAAGATGCATCACAAGCTGGAAAGAAAGTCATCCGACAATCCAAAGTGACGGTTAAACCAAAAACACATCTGCAACAGGATTTATACAATTTCATACAAAATAGTTCATACACAACTATGTAAGTTAAACAACATACATTGCTACAACAACTAGAATAGTCCAACTACAATAACAACATATGCATGAAAACGTGTTGGCTCTGTTTTATTAAGAAGTGTAAGTTGTAGTCATACAATAGATCCATGTAAACCCGCTAGCTCTAATAGTGGAACGTTAGAGCCACATCTGCTTGCTCCTCCAAAGAGATATACGAGCTTTGTGCAATGGAGAAGCCAAGGCGCGTTACAATAATATCCAAGATCTCTCCAAGATTGTCTTATACAATGAGTTATGTGGGACTATTTATAGCGATGGGTGGGGTGGCCCTTGACATTCCCCTTTGTGACTATTCAACTACCTTCATGACCCTTTACCTACTCTATGACTGTTACATCCAACTATTGACACTTGACTTACACTTGGCATGACTTAACATTACAATGCACATGTACCCATGTAAACAAAATGGCTTGAGCAAGCCAAGCTAGACATCACTCTGACTTAGACAACCATGGAAGTCCAACTCCTCAACATCCTCATGGTGATCAACAATAACATATTGATGCCAAGATCTGTAGTCCTTGGTGATGTCCGTGTGTTTCGCGGTGACATCTGTCTGAAACCTAAATCTTGCCTCCATAGCATCCAGGTACACAGCTCGGGATCCTCTGTCCAACTCGTTTGAAAGCATGCACATCATTGTATTCAATGTAGCTAGACCAGAAACATACTTGTGCATGATGCATGCACTTATGGGTAAATCTAGGCTGGTGACAATACGCATCAACTTGTCGAAGTACGAGTCAAGCTCGAGTCAAATTTGTTTCTTTTTCTTTACCTAGGTGAGAGTCCCAAGTGATGGGATCACATGTGTGTGCACCACAACCTCCATACTCTTGAATACTCGTGTATGGGAAGCCTGTATGCTGGTGATGAACTACGAGACCTCTTCATAATTTCGGATCTGACTCTGGATACGTTCTTTCAGCTCGACCACATTGACCCTCATCATCTTAGGCAAGTGAAGTGGGGCTCCATTATATTTCATCATCCATGTTTGCATGTCATCAACTACAACATACAAATTCATCAAGATACATGCTCTTGTAGCACATTGCTACTGCCATCCCATTGAGATGGACAATTGCCTTGTGCATGGTACCAAACCTGGAGTACAATGCTCACATAACTATGTAAAGGGACAATACTTCATCTAGTATTGCCTTCTTCAATTCAGCTCGTGCAGACATTGTCACCAAGTCTCCTTCTTTCTTGGTCGTTCGTAGTTCCTTTTCCATTCACTCATTCTCAGTCATTAGGAAATGAACACTTGAGCTAGTGGTTTCAGCATATGCTATGGTTACATTGGCCAAAGAAGTTGGATGTTTTCACACATCATTCATGATCACTTGTTCCTCAACTTGTGCAGGAGATGTATGATCCTCCCAAGTTGACACTCTGCGAGACTACAAAACTCTATGTTGGGATTCATCAAACGAGATGTTGTGCATCTCTTCTTCTGACTGATCACCAAGGATCTTAGTGCCTCCTTGGTCATTTGAGACTTGCTCATCATCTGGATGCATTGAAATGGTTGAATCAACCTCTTTGTGGTGAGGCATGAGGTCGATGTCCTGTTCCAACTGTTGTTGCTCCATGTCTGCATCCAATTGTTGAAGTGGTTGTTCTATCTCAAGAGTGAATTCTTGCCCCTATGATGGATCATCCTATTCACTTGATGACAACTGCTTAGATGAATCAACTACTTGTATGGCATTGCTTTGTTTGTTTGCACATGTTGCACCCCTTTTTGTATATGCTACTGGTGCGCTTCCCTCTCCTGTTTGCACAACTCTTGTTCCTTTCAGAGTTGCTCCCTCAGCTCATGCAACACATTCTCTGCTTCTTCCATTCTATTCTTATCCTTCCGCCTTCACGCAGTTCACTTGTCATGTTGTTGCCTCTTTTCCTATATAGCCATAACTTCTTTCTCTACAAGTGGATTTGCTTGAAACTTGCAGCTTTGCTCCTCCACCATGTGATCGACAATCTTCCTCTTACCTTTTTCATGCACTGGTATTCTTGCTACTGCTGCTAGTGCTCTTCGTGATGTTTCTTCATGTTGCTTCGATAACCACTCCATAGTAAAGCTGACTGGTTCATTGGGTCTAGAGAAACTATAGCAATATCTCCATGGGTGCTCCTCGGCCCAATGACATGTCCCATGGATCCAGCCGAATTGAACTCTCGTGTAGTGATATTTCATAATGCAATGTGGGTCATACAGATTGTAGCTTTAGAGGTCAAATGGGTACTTCTTCATCAATTCTACTTCGACATCCACTTGCTTGATACTCTGAATCTCATATAACCCAATCCGTAATGAAAGAGTGGGCCAAGGTGCCTTCTTCTTCCAATGCAGTCTTGCTATCAATCCTACTGAGATGTGATATGCTACTTCCTACATGTTAAGTATGTCTAAGGAAAACTTCGAATGAACATGTGGAGGCTTCTCTGGACCGAACATTCGGATGAAAGTGTTGGACGGTGAGGCATACCAATCTGCAATGCCTATCAATGCCACCATTGCTTCCTTTGACATGCAGGGTGAATCCTATTTGAATATCATCTTATACATTGGGGTGAAAAAATGATCGGACAACCATGTGATTAATCCTTTAAAGGTGCATTTGGACAAAAACTTCAAATACCTGTTCACAATAGTCTCCGTCGGTGACCATGCCCACTCCAAGCCAAGGAACACCTACCGGGCACATACTGCATCTAAGATGTAGGTGAACATGTAAATCCCTGCAATCATACCTACGGGTGACTGTCGAGCCTTAATTACTTGTTCCTTTAGCTAATGTACCAGTATGCTAGACTAGTTACATGGTTTTCCTTCTCTAGCCAATTAGTCTAGTGCAACCACCCACCTTTGTGGGAAGGTTTCTGTGCTTGCTTGGCCATATAGTTGACATGAAAATATGACCAAGTATTGGTATGCCTTTCTCAGTACCTTTTTCTTGTAGATCTGGTTGGGTGTCAACCTGAATCGAGATGGCTCCTTTACCCAATTCTTAAGAATGTCTCTGGAGTTAGCACTACTATTGGGTAAGCTGAATGGAGTCTTCATGACAGTCACGAGCTCTGACATCTGATACATCTCATCATAATCTCGTGCCCAGAAGGTCACAAACTTCACCCCATTGACATTGCTCAAGGTCATCGTCTCGGGATCACTGTGAGATACGATCTAGTGTATTATGTCTGCGCATAAGAACGCGAGATATTTGCATGAAATCTGGTACAAGACAGACTTTCGAATTTTCACGTACACATGACATTCTTCGAGGTCTTCCCCAAAAGTTCTTGCAAATGTTTCATTGACCTCTTGCCACTTCAGTTTGATTTCCATGTCTAGATACAACTTTGTATCATCATAGATTGGCAGACTAGAGGACACTTGCTCAACTATAGCTCCAGCTAGATTTGCATCAGTGTCATGTCATCCTGTTCTCCTAGAAGCCATTGAGACAGATGAATACCTAAAAGATCTGGAGACAAGCAACATGCATGGCAAGAAATCTGCTAACGAAAACCAAAGCAAATTCGAGGAATGTCACAACACATAACTGGGAAACTGATGGGAAATAATGCACAATTTCTTTTGGGATGCTAGGTGACTGGCTACCAGAATTGCGTAAAAGGTAGTCTGGGCTGTCTGGGAGGCAAGACTGGCTACTAGACTTTTGCAATGCTCAATCCACACTGGTTGTTGGCTGCTGGGATTGCAGAATGTGCAATTCCAACTAAGAGTGACTACATTGCATAATTTTCTAGGCTAATAGTCATATGTCCCTCATAAATTCGCAAAACATTCCTAAAGGAAAGTGATGGGTAGAAATGTGTATTTCTAGAGAGGAAGACAAAGCCTTCCTTCCCCAAATTGCACAATGCTGTCTTAGTGAAGGCAGAGTCCACTCCGCGGTTGGCCTGACTCGCCAATGGGAAACTGAAAGAAAATAAGACAGTGAATGCACGATGACACTAAGTGAAAGCATAAGTGTTTGACAATTCATGTGAACATGAATGAAAGATTCAACAAGCAAATCAACATGCATGTGGGTAAAGCGATTCGCTGATTCGGTGAACGTTCGTGCAAAACATTTTCATGCATGCGACAATAGTGAGATAGCAACAAAAAGTGAAACAAAGCTAGGATAAGCTAGTATACATGTAAATGAAAACAAGTATTCAAATAAATCAAGCAAACATAACTCACATAAGTTAATACACAAAAAGCGACAAAAATGATGAAAAAGATAAGTTGAGGCCACTTACCTATGAATAGCTGAGTCGGATGTGTCGAAGAGTCCTGGATGTGCTGTAGGATGTTATAGATCCAATATCGATGTGAAAGAATGAGCTCTGATGCATCGAATAAATAAGTTCGGGCTCATGACACACATGCCACAAATCTAGGAAAAGTGACACTTGGAGGAGAGTTTCTAAAACAAATTTGCATGTAACCTCCAATTGCTAAAAATAACTCCCCAAAATGATGGGATTCCTTTTTCATGTTTCCTTTTGCTATTCTGGGAAAAGAAAGCTATGCATGCAAGTCAAGTTTCCTTGGTCTCGAGTGGAACTGGTCAATCGAATTGCTCATGCATAAAGCTGCTCAACTTCTTGAGAAAAATGTGCATTTCTAGTTGGGAGCTGGGTAGGCTGCCTAGGAGTTTTGCACAAATTTTGGGTAAAGCAGCTGACTACTGTCAAGATTTGCACAAATTCTGGGTTGAGAAGCCCTGCTGGGGAAAATTGCACAATTTTCATTGGGAGTGCTGACTGGCAGAATTGTGAATTTGGAGCCTAGCAGGCTGCCATAGAAGATTGCACAATTTCTCGAGGGAAGGCTGGTTTCCCTCCATAAATGTGTAATTTCTTGGTGGGACTACTCATCTTGTAGCTGGACCAAGTCGGGGTGATTAGCCTGTGAGTGGAATGCATCAAGCTGTGATTGACAGGCTATCTTTATGCAAGAAAAATACTGAAGCTTGTGTACTTAACGAAGCAAGACAAGGTGTTGTGAAAGGTTGGTAGGGAGGCGCCAAAATGAGGCTAAGGAAAAATTTTGGAGGGTGGTTGTAGCTGCTGCAATAGAACCATAGAAAATGCATTATTTGATTAAGAACGTCCTCTCCTGTTGAGGTATTGAAACATAAATGATTCATATTCTGATGGATGGACATTTAAATCAATTCCCAAACCATTGTTTTTTTTACTCCTTTGTTTCTTTGTAGTGATATGGAAACTCTTCTTCCTCTTCAAAGATGAATCATGATAACCTAACCTAGGTGTGAATTCAAGATCCATAATGTGCAAAATTTTGGCTTTATCAAAGATTTTTTTAACTAGATTAAGAAATTGGTTTGTTTTTGTCAAAATAGTAGGAGGGTTAGCTAGAACTAGATGTACGTATCTAAACAACTCATCTCTTGCCAAATGAAGTGCTCCAACATCTGCATCAACAATATATGTGGCCATAAGAGTGGCATCAACATATACATCATGGATCTTGGTCTCTATATTGATCTCAAGAAGGTCATTGAATATGTTAATCATTGCATGTTGATGAAGTAATGAATATGAATTATCCGAGTGGAAATACAACCAATTAACCTTTATGGCATGCTTGAAAGTGTTTCCATGAGTAGACCATGGACATTCACACCTTATAAAATTCATGCGATACCAGGTGAAAAGGTACTTCTTATCTCAATTTTTTTGACTTCTCACCCAGTAAGAATAAATTATGCTCTCATGAGGAGAACAATCACTATCCAAAACTTTTCTTTGTCTTTCCACTGATGATTTAGGTTTTTTCTCTTTCTTGTAGTTGTTTAGAAATCCTTCTTCTTTCAATATTTCCTTGAACTGATAACAAGGTTCAATGGTTGTTAGTAACATATACAACAACCAATCCATCTCACAAGCCCTTTTTTTCTATTAGATAGAAATTTTGTTTTCAAATAACAATGATATGACTCAACAACATTGTTGGTCTCCTAATTTGCATGACGAAACTCTCGACAACCTTTCACCCACATCCCTAAGTGAAAAAGGAATTAAGTTAGTCTAAATAGATCACTTTTATAGAAGACAAACATGGATACAATATGAAGAGTTTGTTTACTTACAAATCTTATCACCAACAACCCAATTCTTGTGGAAATATTCTAGGAACTTCTCTTCATCTGCAAATTTGATAAAAAACTGATTGATTGCATCATTTACTTCAGTGTTCAGAGCGTGTTTCATGATGAAACCAAACTCACTGAACATATCATTGGATTTTTTGGAATTATTGCCCAATCGATGCACATTTTTTAACGAAGCCTTCCGTACATTCCGAACACATAATATCACATCATAACCTATGATCCTCCTACCATATTTAATGAATTTTAGTGAAAAAAATTAGAATAAACGAAATTTTAATTATATTATGACAATATTAAAGTAACTTCAAGGCAGTGATTTCGGTCAATGCATCATCGACCATGAATGCATTGACTTTCCAATTAGAACAGATTTGGAAACACTTGTGCATGAGCTTCTTCAACCATAGTGCAATATCATCTAATGCGTTTCATGATGCCATGACCCATGCAACCGGCACCCCTATTTGTTCTTCAACAAATGCCAAAAGCATATACAACTAATATATTCATATTCAACATTACGTAAAGTCAAATAAAAGTTATTAATCATATTTAATGTCTACAACTTAAATGAGTATATTCATTTAATCATTGCCATCCAACTTACCCCATATTTATTTGTATTAAATGTTGAATCCATGGTTATTTAGCTATTGTGTAATAGCTTGACCATTGTCTCCAACATCTACTTTGTTTGAATCCCTATTATAAGAGGAACCTCCATACTATTGGGCTTTTCATAAAAGAAAAAATCTTCTCGATGCTTTTGATACAAAAGGTTTACATTTATTACATTCTTTTTTTGGAGTTGATAATTTCCTTTCGCTAACTTGTTATATATGTTTACAATATCTTTCATGAATAAGAAGAAATCCCTATACTAAGTTGCTGCATCCATTTCAACATGTCTCTTAATGTGGGTTCTATACATAATATCAATAGGTACTCCCAAAAATAAACAATTCTCAACATAAGCAACAACTTTCCTTGAAATCCTTGGCCTCTTCAAGGTCCTAGCCTCACCTGAATTGTCATGTCGTCCATGAGAAGCCCAACCTTCTCCATATTCATGTTCATTCATATTGAACGTTAGTGTTGTTATATTAGGATTTTCATTCATAACCTTCACAATAAAATGACATTGATAACCCCTCTTCTGGACAAATCAGGTCCTTCGTTTAGTTGAACGCTCTTTTCTTTTTTCCTATGGGGAAAATGAACAATAATACCTACACCAAAAATTTCGAAATGTTAGTACATAAAAAGAATGATAAATGTAGTTTTAAAGGACCTATACAATGCATATTTGAGATACTTACACTTCATATCATGATGTAACAATAACTCTTTATCTTGGTTCTCTGTTATGTCTCTGTATGAAATTACATGGAAACTCTTTTTGAAGGGATTAAAGCAACCCGATCAATACTATTCTTATTTCAATTTACATCAATCCAAACTAAGTATTTACTGGAAAATGTTGTCTTGTCTTTGAGGTCTTGCACCTCAAGATCCATGATATGCTCCTATTTTGCTCACTTTTGAATTCTTCTTGTTATAAAATACGTAAACACATAAGAGAAATAACCTATACAAAAACATGTTAGTAACAAACCTATCCATTTTAGGGAAAAAAAACAAAATAAAATTGATGAAAGAAAACATTTGAGTGGATAATGGTCATACAATAGTTAAAAACCAATCTCTATATGTCAATAATCCATGAAAAATAC
>APFE030632128.1:50820-70018 GCA_000404065.3 Pinus taeda | reverse complement strand
AATAATAATAATTAATAATAAATTTTTGTCATAATGTGACGTTGGACCATGGTTGACCGTGGTTGATTTTCATATTGACACAATCTTTGTCACAAAGCAACATTTGAGCATGGTTGACCATAGTTGACTATGATTCACCATGTATGACCGAAAGGAATAACAAAACATTGGGATTAATACTAAAAAGTCAAGATTGACCATGTTTGATTGTATAAAATGGTTGACCATGATCAACCATGGCGACCATGGTTGACCATGAATGTCCATGGTTTTTATATGGAGACAATTTTTGTCATAATGCGACATCCCACGATGGTTAACCATGGTTGATATTATAAACCCAAGGGATTGATATTATGAACCCAAGGGATTAATACTAAAGCTCCATGTTTGACCATGATTGATAATGGTTGACTATGATTGATATTTTAAACCTAAGAGAATAATAAACCCAATGGATTTATATTATAAACCCAAAGGAATAATAAACCCAAGGGATTAATACTAAAACCCCAAGGGATTATGAACCCAAGAGAATAATATTAAACCCAAGGAACTAATATTATAAACACAAGGTATAAAAGCCTTAGCATAAATATTAAAACTAAGAGAATAAACATGGTTGAGCACGGTTGCTTTTGGTATTGAGACAATCCTTGTCACAATGCTATATTAGAGTATGATTGAGCAAGGTTAAACATGGTTGATTATGGTTAACCATTTCTTAATAATATTAAACCCTAGGAATACGAACCCTTGATCAATAAACCCAAGGGATTGATATTATAAACCCAAGGGAATAATAAACCTAAGAGATAACAATTATAAACCCAAGGAATAGAAACCCTAACATCTATATTATAAACCCTAAAATAAACATAGTTGACAATGACAAATTTCCATAGAGACAATCCTTGTCACAATGCAATGTTCGACTGACCATGGTTAACGATAGTTGACCAAGATTTATTGTCATATCGAGACAATCTTTGTTAGAACACAATGTTAGATCATGGTTGACCATGGTTGATTTCCATATCTAGCTTCGTTTGACCATGGTTGAACTTGGTTGGTTATGATTGACCATGGTTGGCAATGATTAATATTATAAACCCAATGGATTTATATTATAAACCCAAGGGAATAATAAACCTAAGGAATTAATTCTAAAATCCAAAGGGATTATGAACTCAACGGAATAATATTAAACCCAAGGGACTAATATTATAAACCCAACGATAAATATTATAAACACTAAAATAAATATGATTGACCATTGTTGATATTCATATTGAGACAACCCTTATCACAATTCCATGTTGGACCGTGGTTGACCGGGGAATAATAAACCCAAGGGATTGATATTATTAACCCAAAGGAACAATAAAACCAAGGGATTAATACTAAAACCCAAAGGGATTATGGACCCAAGGGAGTAATATTACACCCAAGGGACTAATATTATAAACCCAAGGTATAAAACCCTAAGATAAATATTAAAATACTTAAATAAGCATGGTTGAGCATGGTTGATTTTCATATTGAGACAATCCTTGTCACAATGCGACATTGGACCATGGTTGAACATGGCTAATTATGGTTGACCATTGTTGAATAATATTAAACCCTAGGAATATGAAACCTTACATCAATAAACCCAAGGGATTGATATTATAAACCCAAGGGAATAATAAACCTAAGAGATAACAATTATAAACCCAAGGAATAAAAACCCTAACATCTATATTATAAACCATTAAATAAACATAGTTGACCATGGTTGATTTCCATATAGAGACAATCCTTGTCACAATGCAACATTCGACTAACCATGGTTAACCATGGTTGAGCATGATTGGTTGTCATATCGAGACAATCTTTGTCAGAACACAACGTTAGACCATGGTTGATTTCCATATCTAGCCTTATTTGACCATGGTTGAACATGGTTGTTTATGGTTAACCATGGTTGAAAATGATTAATATTATAAACGCAATGGATTGATATTATAAACCCAATGGATTGATATTATAAACTCAAGGGAATAATAATCCCAAGGAATTAATACTAAAATCCAAAGGGATTATGAACCCAAGGGAATAATATTAAACCCAAGGGACTAATATTATAAACCCAACGTATATAAACCCTACGATAAGTATTATAAACACTAAAATAACTGTTGTTGATATTCATATTGAGACAATCCTTATCTCAATTCCATGTTGGACCATGGTTGACTAAAGAATAATAAACCTAAGGGATTGATATTATAAACCTGAAGGAACAATAAAACCAAGGGATTAATACTAAAACCCAAAAGGATTATGAACCCAAGGGAATAATATTAAACCCAAGGGACTAATATTATAAACCAAAGCTATAAGCCCTAAGATAAATATTAAAAATACTTAAATAGGCATGGTTGAGCACGTTGATTTTCATATTGAGACAATACTTGTCACAATGCGACTTTGGACCATGGTTGACCATGGTTGAACATGGCTGATTATGGTTGACCATTGTTGAATAATATTAAACCCTAGGAATATGAACCCTTACATCAATAAGCCCAAGGGATTGATATTATAAACACAAGGGAATAATAAACTTAAGGGGAAAAATTTATAAACCCAAGGTATATAAACCCTAACAAGAATATTATAAAACCTAAAATAAACATGGTTGACCATGGTTGATTTCCATATAGAGACAATCCTTGTCACAATGAAACATTGGACCATGGTTAACGATGGTTGACCATGATTGATTTTCATATCGAGACAATCTTTTTCACAACACAATGGTAGCCCATGGTTGACCATGGTTGATTTCCATATCCATATGGTTTGACCATGGTTGAACATGGTTGGCTATGATTGACCATGGTTTACCATAATTAATGTTATAAACACAATGGATTGATATTATAAATCCAACAGAATAACAAACCTAAGGGATTAATACTTAAACCCCAAGGGATTATGAACCCAAGGGAATAAGATTAAACCCAAGGGAGTAATATTATAAACCCATGGTATATAAACCCTAAAATAAATATTATAAACACTAAAGTAAACATGATTGACCATGGTTCATTTTCATATTGAGACAATCCTTATCACAATGCCATGTTGGACCATGGTTAATTTTCATATTGGGATTAATACTAAAAACCCAATATTGACCATGGTTAACCATGTTTTATTGTATGAAACATCGTTGACCATGATCAACCATGGCTACCATGGTTGACCATGATTGTCCATGATTTTTATATGGAGACAATTTTTCTCACAATGCGACATCACACCATGGTTAACCATGGTTTATATTATATACCCAAGTTAATAATAAACCCAAGGGATTTATATTATGAACCCAAGGGATTAATACTAAAACCCCATGATTGACCATGGTTGATAATAGCTGACCATGATTGATATTATAAACCTAAAGGAATAATAAACCCAAGGGATTTATATTATAAACCCAGAGGAATAATAAACCTAAGGGATTAATACTAAAACCCCAAGGGATTATGAAACCAAGGTAATAATATTATTAACACAAGGTAAAAAAGCCTTAAGATAAATATTAAAACTATGAAAATAAACATGGTTGAGAACAGTTGATTTTTGGTATTGGGACAATCCTTGTCAAAATGCTAGATTAGACCATGGTTGAGCATGGTTTAACATGGTTGATTATGGTTAATCATTACTCAATAATATTAAACCTTAGGAATATGAACCTTTAGATCAATAAAATTTAGGGATTGGTATTATAAACCCAAGGAAATAATAAACCTAAGAGATAACAATTATAAACCCAAGGAAAAAAACTCTAACATCTATATTATAAACCCTAAAATAAACATGGTTGATCATGGTTGATTTCCATATAGAGACAATCCTTGTGATAATGCAACGTTGGACCATGGTTAACCATGGTTGAGCATGATTGACTGTCATATTGAGACAATCTTTCTGAGAATGCAACGTGAGACCATGGTTGACCATGCTTAATTTCCATAACCAACCTCGTTTGACCATGGTTGAAAATCGTTGGTTATGATTGACCATGATTAGTAATGATTAATATTATAAACCCAAGGGAATAATATTAAACCCAAGGGACTAATATTATAAAATCAACATATATAAACCCTACAATAAATATCATAAACACTAAAATAAATATGATTGACCATTGTTGATTTTCATATTAAGACAATCCTTATCACAGTTCCATGTTGGACCATGGTTGACCAGGGAATAATAAACCCAAGGGATTGGTATTATAAACCCAGAGGAACAATAAAACCAAGGGATTAATACTAAAACCCCAAGGGATTATGAACCCAAGGAAATAATATTACACCCAAGGGACTAATATTATAAATCTAAGGTATAAAAACCCTAAGATAAATATTAAAAATACTTAAATAGGCATGGTTGAGCATGATTGATTTTCATATTGAGACAATCCATGTCACAATGCAACATTGGATCATGGTTGACCATTTTTGAATAATATTAAACCCTAGGAATATGAACCCTTACATCAATAAACCCAAGGGATTGATATTATAAACCCAAGGGAATAATAAACCTAAGGGATAAAAATTATAAAACCAAGGTATATAAACCCTAATGTGAATATTATAAAACCTAAAATAAACATGGTTGACCATGGTTGATTTCCATATAGATACAATCCTTGTCACAATGAAACATTCGACCATGGTTGCCCATGATTGATTTTCATATCAAGATAATCTTTGTCACAACATTGGACCATGGTTGAACATGGTTGGCTATGATTGACCATGGTTTACCATGATTAATGTTATAAACCCAATGGATTTATATTATAAATCCAAGGGAATTAAAAACCGAAGGGATCAATATTAAAACCCCAAGGGATTATGAACCGAAGGGAATAATATTAAACCCAAGGGACTAAAATTATAAACCCAAGGTATAAAAATCTTTAGATAAATATTAAAAATACTAAAATAAATGGTTGGAAATTATTAATATTATAAACCTAATAGATCGATAATATAAACCAAGGGAACAATAAACCCAAGAGATTAATACTAAAACCCCAAGCGATTATGAACACAAGGGAAAACCAAAGGGATTAATATTATAAACCCAACATATATAAACCCTAAGATCAATACTATAAACACTAAAATAAACATAATTGGCCATCGTTGATTTTCATATTGCGACAATCCTCATCACAATTCCATTTTGGATAATGGTTGGCCATGGTTGATATCATAATAAACCATGGTTGACCGGGGAATAATAAACCCAAGGGATTGATATTATACACCCAAAGGAATAATAAACCCAAGAGATTAATACTAAAACTCCAAGGGATTATAATATTAAGCAATAAATCTATTAATCATTAAACTTATCCTTAATTAGCAAGACTAATATTAATTACTTATTAATATTTATTATAAACATTTTAATATTAATATTAATTATTAATAAGCCCACGGGCTTGGATTGTCGGTGAATGGGTGCGCTATTAGGCACTCCTTGTGATAGGTCACCGGTTCAAATCCCCCGTGGGTACTTAGGTTAGCCTTACATATAGAAAAAAATATTAACTATTAATAAATATTGATATTAACAAATCTAATTCTTAATAAACGTAATATTTCTTAATTATTAATATTAAATAAAACTTTTAATAAGCTAAGGTACTTAATTAATAAACAAATTATTAATATTAATATTAAGCATAAAATCTATTAATTGTTTAGTGATTAACAAACTAATATAATTAATAAGGTCTTTTAATCTTAATCTTAATATTAATTTATTAATAAATAAAGCCTATGATCTAACAATATATTGATATTAATAAATCTAACTATTAATAAACATAATATTCCTCCATATTAATATAATTAATTAAGCTTTTAATCACCTAAGGTACTATATTAATAAAAAATTATTAATACAATCTAATATTCATTATTGATATAAATTTATATTGTTTATTAATATTAATATTAAGTATAAGATTTATTAATTATTAATTTTATTTATTATCAATATTAAATGTAATAAATAAAATAATAAATAAAATTTAATATCAATTAATTATTAACATGACCTATTAATAGCTTAATAAAAATTATTGGTCACATTACTAATATTTAATTTGATACCTATTTTCACTCTACACTCAGATCCCTGCGTATAATATTTGGTAAATGTTGTGTCTTTAACATTATTTGTTGTTAACACGAAGCTCTTGAATGACATGGAAAATGCCTCATTTATGTTGCTTGTTTGGTGATTTGCTACAACAAAAACTCAAAAAGACAAGCAAAGCTACATCGGGCCACATTTTAGAGCATTCTGTTTTCTAAAGACAAGTCATTACTTATTCTAGGTGTAAACTTTGTCCTTAACTAATTCATTTAAATACACATTCATCATGTCGAATGACAAGCTAATAGATTTGAGTATTGAATACAACTTTAACATTAAACTAATAATAATAATTATGTGCTTTGAATCTTATGTTGGTCACTCTCATTGTTTCTAAAAAAAAATTAACAAACAAAGGACTTGTTTACATTTGCTTAAAAATGTAAACATGTGAGGTCATGCAACTATCCAGAAGCAAGGTAATTTTGAATGATGTCCCTTATGGTGCATTTCAGGAAGCACTCTAATCCTTGCAATATAGATAAATCCACTTGTCGTGAATCCCTTTATCCATTATAAATGTCTGGTATGTTTCCCTATTAACAATGCTAACAAATGTAGTTCATGTTAATATGACCAATGTAGATAAGAAATTGAAGAAAAATGCTTTGAATATAGGAAAATTGATTTGAGCAGTATTCCAAATCCCCAATCTCCTCAACAAATGCAATTCATGCTAATATGACCAATGAAGATAAGATATTGAAGAAAAATGCTTTGAATATAGGGATAATTGATCCCAACAGTATTCCAAAATCCCCAATCTCCTTAAGAAGCTCATGTGCAAGAAAAAATAGTGTCCACAACCAACCACCAAACGTATCCGTGAAGTAGGAATGCAATTCCTAGAGCCAATACTCCATCTGTAAAATTATGCACTCCATCTGAAAAGAGATTCAATAACCAATTATCATTGCAAAGTATATACCATTGTGGAGTATGTAAAAGCTAGTCTACTTCTCCCTACATACATTGACCCAATTGCCAATTAAATAAATTACACTGAAGAAAAATGTAATAGAAATCCATAGAAAAAAACTCTTAATTGTTGCGAAATACCATGCCAGGGATGATAACTATGATTAGAAATTCAATCTAAAAAACCACATCAAATGATTTTTTTTTTTTTTTTTGTCGGAATATGTGGGCAATTTGATAAAAGATTTTTTGCATCTCTAGACAAGGCTTAAACAACAAAGAAAATTAATATTATCAAATTTTTCTTTTGCATCACTCCAAAACAAAAGATATTAAAATATTTTTGTCTTGACTAAACCTACGGGTTAAGATACTTTGAACCCTAAAAGCTAATCCACATTTTTTTTTATTTTTCTTCTAAAATTTACAAGATTTGAAATAAATTTTCTAGATTTAGAATCCCATGCCCGATTGCAACAAATTCCAATAATCTAACATTCCATTTAGTGGTGTTTATAGAATTTTCCACTATATAAAACCTTGCATCCCATTCTTGCTAGACCTCATAGCTCTTGGGGGAAACATCCAAGGAACAAGACAGACGCAGGAACAAAACTTGAAGTTTTCATGCAATATGAGACTTTGCACCGATACCCCTGAAAACACCCTCTGCAGCACTCAGAATTTGGTCGTCATGAGTGAGAAGAATCTCCGAATACCAATTGAGGAAGAATCTGCCATAATCGAGGTCCCATGTTCCTTCTCTTTGAAAGAAACCAACATCTTCAAGAAACTGGTTACAATTCCTTGAATCGCTAGGGCAGTCTTGCCCCCAATCACCATTCCCAATAGCCTCTGCATGAGCTCTTAAGGACGCCTTCATGTACTGTGCAAATATTGGATTCCAAATATTTATCAACCCCATGTAACTCGAGGCTACTTTAGAGAGATAATATGCCAAATTGTGAATGACAGGGAAACAACTTTTTTAGAGGAAAGAAATGAGTGGATAGCATGGAGTCAACTTCTGAAGGTTGATACTATAGAATTGGGAATATTATAGTCGTAATGACCCCTTGTATATGGAAAAGGAGCATAGTTCTAAAACAGTCTTGTCTGTTGAAGGGATAAAATGGCATAGATTTAAGGGTTTTACTGATTTCTCTGTTTATTCAAACCTCTTTAAGGGTTTTCAATTATTGTAGCTAAATAAGTAATAGTTGACTGTAACAGGCTTTAAAATTTTATTCTAGATCTGTAACAACTCCTTTGTTATCTTTTTTCTCAAGATTTCAAAAGCAGATATATTAATGTTCAATACTTTGGATTTCTATGATCATGTTTTGCCTTGATATATTTTTTTAACTTTCAAAGCTAGATGGTAGGTTCAATACTTGTAAATTTCTATCATTAAGTTACATACAGTCGAAATATGAAATGATTTGCCTATTTGTATTCTCCACCAACAGGGGCTTTGAGTTTTTAGTTACATTACAAAATTTCTAACCTCATAGTAGGCGCGATAGTACTCGTAGCTTAGAGGGGGTTAGAATTTATCCACTATGGTGTGTTTCTCATGTGTCAATGTTTTAATTTTTAATTTAATTTGGAAAATCACATTGATTTTTAATTAATTCTGGAAATCCCATCAATTAATGACTTTTCCTCGATTCAACTTGCGTCCTGCTCAAGAATGGTGAGGAGGAGGAAATTGGACTTCAATGCCTTTGGTTTGTTTCTTGAATCCCTCTTCATATCTTTAGGTTTTGTTGATCTCTTGTTTTGAATATAGACAATATTGATCCATATTGATATACTTTGTATGTTATATAGGAGGAAAACCTTGAGATCAGGGAAGTTATCAGGGTTTTCAGTGTCGAAGAAACCCTGAAATCCTACAATCGACCCCATGTAACTCGAGATTACTTTAGAGAGATAATATACCAAAATATGGGCGACACAGAAACAACTTCTTCATAGGGACGAAACCAATGGATAGCATGGAGTCAATCTCTGTAAGTTTCGACTACAGAATTGGGAAGATTATAGTCATAACGACCCCTTCTATATGGAAAAGGAGCATAGTGCTGAAACAATCTTATCTGTGGAAGGGATAGAATAACATAGATTCAAGGGCTTTACTGATTTCTCTGTTTATTCAAACGTCTTTAAGGGTTTTCAATTATTGTAGCTAAATAAGTAATAGTTGACTGTAATAGGCTTTAAAATTTTATTCCATATCTATAACAACTCGTTTATTATCTCTTTTCTCAGGATTTCAAAAGTAGATATATTAATGTTCAATACTTTGGATTTCTATGATTATGTTTTGCCTTGATATATTTTTTTAATTTTTAAAACTAGATGGTAGGTTCAATACTTGTAAATTTCTATCATTAAGTTTTGCATTATCACATTGTAAAATGATATAGAGCGATCAAGCAAGCAAATGTATAGTGCATACCTATAAATTTTTCCAATTCTCCAGTGTAATATATATTGCATTCCTTTAAATTTTTACTATATATTTCATAATTTTGTTTTCTTCGATTCGCGTGTTGTTTCGAAATGAAAGGAAAATACTCTTAATCATTCAATACCTGGTGTTCTCGAAACAAAAATTTGATGTTATGATATTCTCGATATAGTATTGAAACCACCAACGGAAGTGGATTTTGTAATGGAGTAATCAAGCCCAAAAGTAATATTGTTAATATTATTATCAATGCATTTCATTGTGCTAGTAATTTTATTACTTTTGTTTTCTTTTAGGTGAAAGTGAATAACTAATTTAATTTAATATAAATGAATTTTATTAATTTAAAAAAAATAAGTTTAGATAAGAACTTGTATCTAAGGCTAAAATGCCTTAGCCTATATTCAATATTGTATAATGTATAGATTATGTGTTCTATGAGTTCCATGTGCCTGTGTTTATGCTTTGTTCAGTTATGCTGTATATATGTGCAAATGACTTAATTTTTTTTTGTAGGTAATGTTGATCGACCATCGATCACTTAAGGATCGATGGCTATCCATTGATAAATGAGTTAACTGTGTGTCGTGTGTCTAAGGTGGAGTATGGTAGAAACTATGGATTTAACGTAGAAATCCATCAATTGAAAGATATTAAGTCCAATAGGAGGTTGGTGGAATGATACACAGGAGCCTTTGGATCAATATGATCAATGGTCCAGATGATGCCATTGAGGAACAAAGCTTTATCACATCGACGGAACGATTATAATGATATCGGTGTTAGCACCTAAATCTGCCTTAGGTTGAAAGAAATAAAAATTCAGGGTAACCACAAACCACGCTCAGTTTGGTAGCTAGCCCTACCAGAACAGGAGAGGGCTCTCTTCGAGTCACACTCAGTGAATATATAAATGAAATGGCCTGAGGTGACTTACAGTGAACTATTAGTCTTAGGCTAGTAAGTAAATATGAATACAAGAAGCGATTTTTATGAATGGCTGTGTTTCTGGGATGATATGGGACTAATGGACCTCAATGAACGAAGAACTTAACACAAAGGCATGGATTATTTCGTGAGGCAAGGTAGGCAGAAAGCCTAGCAATTTAATTTTAAGATAGTGCGGAATGGAGAGATTGATTAAGAGGGTGAAAAGGGCATGGACAACATGAATCCTTTTCAACAGAAGAATGAAGACTGAATATGAAATTTTCCTACAGGCAGAGCAATAAAATTGAATTCTACCTTAGCTAAGTTAGAAAATTTCAATGGAAATGAATATGAAATGAGCTATGAAACATAACAAGATACATATGAAACATAAGAGACACATTTTCTACACTCACAACCACATGAATCTCATGAAATAGAGCCACTGCCTTTCATTAATCCTCTGTAAAAATTATACAATGCAGAAACAAAGTTTCTTTCCCACAGTCTCCCAGAAGTTACAAGCCGACCATCCCTTTGCAAATAGTTTGCATACAATATATAGAATGTGCCATGAAGAGATAGAATGCCCAAGGGTTGGGGAGTTACTCAAATCATCACAAAATGAAGGTGGAGAGCCAAACATCAGCTACAGGTGCAGTGCCACAAACATGACAAATGGCTTGGGTGGTCCTTTGCCTTCATTTGCCACTTGCATAACTGACCATCTGGAGTGAAAATACTTTTAAAACTGCCTTAAGTGCCGAAATACTGAAGAGCATATGAGTGGGCCCACTTACAGAAAGTAAGGAAGTGAAATTTCGCGAAACAGAGGCATTCTGGCCCTTTTTTCCTATATGCACTGCGCCCTTTTCTGTATTCGTCGGGCCACTTTGAGGCCAGTTTTAAGTCACTTGCAGGAGTCCAAAATGTGCCCAAGTGTGCTTGTTGGAAAGCTTGTCCTGTCTTATTTCTAACCCAAGTGGAATTGTTGAATTTGGAGCTCATTTTCCTGTCCAAATCTTCATTCTCCCAAGACTACCTCCTGTGTGTCAAAATAGGGGCAGTGAGGCCATTTTTTGGGTGTTTTTGACCTCTTGGAGACTCAAATCATGCCCAAATTTCTTGCTCCGAGTGCCAGTAGTCATGATTTTGCATGCTGAATCCAAAAATGCAAACCATTTATCATTTGGAGCTCCCAATCCTACGCGTCGCGCCGGTGGCGCGACGCGTATAGAGAAAAAACCTATGTTTGTGCCAAAAAATTTCCATACGACCAAAATTTTCCCAAATTCCTTGAAATTTGGGCTAGATGTTCTCTAAGAGGCATTATGTTGGGCCACAAAAGCGTCAGCCAAGATTTGAAGCTGATATTTCTCTTTTGCCTCTTTTGTTGCTCTGTTCAGTTTGGCCTCGACGTGTATAAAGAAAAAACCTGTGTTTGTGCCAAAAAATTTCCATGCAACCAAAATTTTCCCAAATTCCTTGAAATTTAGGCTAGATGTCCTCTAAGAGGCATTATGTTGGGACACAGAAGCGTCAGCCAAGATTCGAAGCTAATATTGCTCTTTTGCCTCTTTTGTTGCTATGCTCAGTTTGGCCTTCAAGCTCCTTATTCAGGCCTTTGCGCTCATGTTCTGTGCCCTGTAATGACAAGCCATCCTCCTCAATATGGTTTTGTCCCTATTCTCCTTCTCCAGTAGCTTCTCCAAGTGTAGATTAACCTGATCTAACCAAGACTCACAGTCGTTGTTGATCTCTTGCTCCAAGGTAGTGAGCTCGATCCTCCTCTGTTGGGCAGCTTGTCGATTTTCACGGATGCTTTGCAACTCCGTGATCGTCTGTTGGTCCTCAAGCTGTTTGTTTCTTTGCTCCAGATACTTGATGACCCATCTAGCTCTCTCCATATTGAGTATCAAGTCTTGTATCTTCGAGTCCTGCTCCTTAATGGTCATCCTAAGTTTGGCATTTTCTGCCTCTGCCTCTTCATCCTGAATGAGGATGACATCAGTCTCCTATACACCTGATGGCCCCTCATCATGCATATGCTTCTTGCCCTTGTCCAATACCTGTGTAGTCGATGCTGGAAGGGAGGCCTCTTCCACCCCGGGTGGAGATAACACTCGCTTTGCTGCTGCAAACAAGTGCCTATTGCCCCTCTGATATGTAATGAAAACTGGCACGGTAGTGGTCTCATGATGCTCATGCTAATAAGAAGGACCACCCAACTCCTGCTCTGGCTTCATAGTACCTATGATGTGCTAAAGAAGTCACGGGAGATGAAGTCCTCCCAAGCAATGCCCTGCAATCCCAACTGTTGATCTACCAAAATCCGGATAAGAGTGAAGTGATACACACTGTTGAGCTGCTGCTGAGGGGTCTTATGCAACATGAAGGTGTTCATCCTCTCTATATTCCTGCATATGAAAAACAGGAGGCAATGATGAGCAAGAAGGTAAGGTTTTGTAGACACAGAGGATAGATGGGAAAAAGGGCAGCTTAGCTATGAGATAGAACAGGAGGCTTAGATGATGCTTTGGGAGGATGGATGAAGGAGGAGGATACCCTGCATGGTGGGCCTTGATCAATTCTTCACAAACCTGCAAATGATCAAATCCTAAACTAATCTATTCTATCCATTAATCAACATAAATGAGCAACAACTTTATTTGGGAAGAAAACCTTGTACACCATCTATGTAAGGAAACATTTCACATGTCCAAACCCATGACTAATCTCTACAAATAAAACAAGCACACTAAAAGATTGCATAAGCAACAAACTAGTGTTTTTGTGAGGCAGCACCGTTTTTCTCAATTCCAGCCCCAAATCCAATAAGGCTGAGGTGAAACCAGGAGTGTAGTCATCTCTTTTTCTTGGAGATCTTGTTGTTATTATTCTACCAAAACATCTAAACCAAAACCATTCATAAACAGTGATATATCCCAGCATCATAACAAACTCTACTTAATAGCAAGGTGTTCAAATGCATAAAAGAGAAAAACAGTGATACGTAAAGAAACACAATGATACAGAAAGGAGGTCCTAGGCTCTTAGGTTGGGCCCAACCCTAAGAGCTTTGGCTCCTATAAAAAACTCAGACTTGTTAGGAAACCAAACTGCTTCTCATTATTCAAAAAGAGTCATAACAGTTTTGCCAAAAATGGCTACAAGAGAATGAAATAGAGCTGCTGCAACACTGGAGTACAAAGTACACAATAGGTTCAAAAGTCCTTTTACGAAGGCTGAGGCCTCAAAATTTATAGATAACGAGGGACCTAGCTGGCCTCCTCAATCTGTGGAACTCGGCTGTCAAACTGTGAGTCAAACATCCCCTTTCTAAATGTTGATTGGCTGCCTTCTAGATTCGGCTCAGTGGTCTTTGGAGCTCGGAGCTGAAGGTGAGAATCCCGAGGAAGGGTCATTGAATGTCATAGACATCCCTCCTTCAAGTCCTAATTTCAGGCTTGGCTTCCTTATAGCTCATGATTGCTTTGAATTTGCTCCAATAAGTCAAAAAACCTGAAATAGACACATGTTAACCACCTAGGAAAAGTAACTTCCCTTATTCGTACCAAAGACACAAACATACTAGAAATAATGCATAAACTATAGAAAATGGTGGATTTGAACAAGGGTTGAACAATGAAAATGAGGCCAAATGAGCCCAAATTGTAACCAATTTTGGGGCTCATCATCACCCCCCTGCTAAAAGGGTTGCTCATCCCTGAGCAACTAGTCTAGCTCCTCATCTTTCATCGCTTTGATGGCCACTCTCACATCCCAGGCTTCTGAAGTAGTGTCCTCAACAATGTCATGAAATCCAGCCTTCCTCTCCACTTCTTCCCACTGCTTATGCTCTTCCTCTTCTAATCCTACCTCTAATAATCCCAACAGCAAGGGTGGAATTAGCTTGAGGCCTATGAAACTAGCTTGGAGGTTCTGCATAGACTTCTTGTAGAGAGGTACCCGTGCCAGGGCCTCTCTCATCCGAGTTGGAGTGTGATATTCTCGAATATTGAGGCTGTGGGACAATGTGTTCCACCTACGAGTGCAAGAATGAACACAATTGTCCCCAAGTAACCTCTCCATGTCCTCGAAGTGTGCTATGGCCTGGGCCTGATGATCCATGTAATCTAGTAATCCCTGGGAATTGGTTGCTAGGTGATGGTGAGCGGATATCAGTGCTATGGGGTCCCCTGGCTCTGCTCTGATTAGCAGTGGTTCATGTAACTCCCAGTCCATTATATTCCTGACCTCAGCTGCTCTCTTCTCTTCGTGGTTTAACCATGAGGTCATTGCCATCAGCTGCATGTCCCCTGCTGCTGTGTTGGGGTCCCACGAAGTGATAATTGGAAGGGCCAAGTTATGGAGGTAAAACTCTGAGAGCTTGGCCTTATCTTCTGAGGAACTGGTGTTACATAAATCTGTGAATTGCTGGGGGTTCTGGATATGAGAGATACCCCTCTGCGCCAATGTATTAATTTGGACTCAGTTTCCTTGAGCCTAGCCAGAGTTTCCTGTAGAATGGCCTCAGCATCCTGTAGAGAGGCTTGTGAGCTCATTTTTTCCACTCCGTCCTTCCATGAAGATGTTTTCGGGCTTCCCCTCTCATAAGTGATGGAGGCTTTGGAGGGGGACTTATCCCTTGGCATGGTAGGAGCATCCACAATAATGATAGGTTCTTTGGATGGAGGCTGGGGTCTTCCAGTCTTAATTCTCACACTCCTTCTTGCTTTGAAATACAAAGGAGTTTCCCTTTTTTGTTTTTATTTTGGCTTGGGAGGAGTACTTAGGGTGGCCAGCATAGCTGCTGCCTCCCTAGCTAGGATTTCAGTTGATTTCTCATGCTGTTGTTCTCCTTTCGGACTTCCTGTAGAAAGTCCTGTAGTGGTTGCTTTCTGGCTTCCTGTAGAAGTCGTTTTCAATTTTCCTGTAGAGGGACCTTGTTGTTTCCATGAAGGAATTCTCCACTCCCTCCTTGTAGGACCACTCTGCTGCTTCCTTGTAGGAGCACTTTGTTGTTTCCCTGTAGGAGCACTTTGTTGCTTCCCTGTAGGAGCACTTTATTGCTTTCCTGTAGGGGTACTTTGTTGCTTTCTTATAGGGGTACTTTGTTGCTTTCCTGTAGGAATCAAGGGCACAATTTTAGCTTGCTTGGCTGTGGGAACTTTTTCTTTCATCCTTGCCGAGGTAGCCTTAGGGGTGCTCTTACTGTCCTCGACTTTCTCAGTCCGCTCTGCCCTGCTCTGTAGTCGTTTTTCTCTGGGTGTTGGGGCAATCCCATCATCCCCTGTTTTGGCAGCTTGCTTTACCGGTGTTCCTTTTTGCTCCTTCTTGGGAGTTTTGCCCTCGGTGTCCTGTCGTTTGGCCTTCTTCTCGGCCTGAGTAGGCTCCTTCTCTTCACTGCTAGAGGAAGTAATCTCCTCAGCTAAAACTCGGATGTCATCATCCTTTGTCATATTCCAGAAAATCTCCCATGAGAGAGGGACGGTGAAAGTGTGGAGTGCATCTTCCACGAGGAGCTTTATAAGCCCATGATGTGCTAGCTGGTCCGGTGTCCCTTCGCTGAGCTTGGTGGCACATTCAGTCATGGACTGTAAGAGGAAGTATGGAATGCTCAATTTCTGCTCCGAGGGGAGGTCCATGTGGTGCCTGAGTTCTGTGAGCAGCCGAAAGTGATAACCATATATGATACTAAACCGCCCCTCGCAAGTGATATACTTCATAATTTGGAGGCTGACTTCACTCCAGAATGGCTGCAGGCTAGTCCTCCTCACTCCGTTTTTATCCTCTGAGAATTGTTCTTCAGGCAAGAAGAATTCTTCTTTAGCCTTCTTACACAGCTTCCTTTCCTCCTTATCCCATGGGATTCCCATTGGAAGATCAGTCGCCCTGCTGATGAGCTGCGGTGTGATTCTGAGGGATAATCCCCTGAAATTGACGATGGCCTATGTTTTTGACATCAGCTCCAGGGACCGAAGGAATTCTTCTGTAATTTCATCATCGTGCCCCTGGAGCTTGTCACAAAATGACATCCACTGTGCACGGGAGAACAGTTCTACCACCTCAGGGGTCTCCCGTAACTTCTTTGAGTCTGATGGTTCTTTACGAATGAACCCGCTCGGCATGATCAAATTATGTGTTTGTGCTCTCGGACTGAGAATTCTGAGCAGATTCTTTCCTTAGAGCAGAAAAAAAAAGAGACCTTTGGTCGATTGCCCTGCTGAATTTGCCTGCTCAAATGTACAGAGGAAGGATTTCGAGAATTTCCACTCGGAGCGTAGAGCTCGTCTCCGTTATACACGCAGTGGAAAAAAAAATTGCAGTTTTAACAGTGTTTCAGCAGGGTATCACCCTCTACGGAAAGGAATTTTCATTTATGCGTGAAGAAAGTTGCTCATGCAGATGACTACGACGATTCTAGCAGCGACGCATATATCAAACCAAACAGAATTACACTTGAATTTTCCTACCCCTTTTCTACGTCGATTGCCACCACCTTTGAAAAGAAAATTTCTTTGCATGGGGAGGTTAAATTCTGCCTACCTCTGGAATTCGCCACCTCGACGTGAACAGTCCGCACTATTGCAGATGCCGCGTTTCCTGTAGTGCAGTTTCCTGTAGGAGTTCGTTCTTGGCTTCCAGAGGAGTTTACGGCAGCGCAAGAGCAGTCTGAGCGACAACAAGATGCTTGAATCGGGCAGAAGATTTCGGGTTAATCGCTTGCACAGGAAGAGGACGCACATTCGGCTAGGAAACAGTTGTTTCATAAATGATTACACTTCGTCATAAAAATCCACCGGCCGATTTCGAATTGCTGCGAAATCCATGGCGCAGGGTTGAGATGTCCCTGATTGTGCATTGGCTGACATCATCGTAATCATATTCCAGCGTGCCCCTGACCGCCGAATTCTCCCCACTGGAGTGACCGCCGCCAATCTTGTCATACTTCTGCTTCTTCCCGACTGGACATTTTCCACGTGCCGATTGTTCACCCTTCCTGCACAATCGATCCAGTTTGGATCCTACGAGGCCGCTTGACGGGCTGTGGTGGCCAGTTGAGCGGCAACCCCTTGTTCAATCTACCCATTTTCAAAGTTGTGCACATTCAGAGTATAGTTTATGCTATGGGACGAAATAAGGTTAGTTACTTACCTGTGCGGTCGTGGATGTGATTTCTTCTAGGGTTCAAGACGATGGATGCCAGTCTGCGTGCTGCTGCTCTCTGGTTATGTGCTGGAGCTTCTCCATATTGACTACTGCTAGCTGGGGGTCTTGGAGACCCGTTCCTCTGGTGGCGAACATGGCATGCACCGATCCTGTGAACTGCTAGTGTCTCCGTGGCAGGTACTCCAGCTGGATCAGCTGCTACAGGATTCCTGTAGGACATCCTGTAGCTGTTTCTCCCCCTGGGGTGCATGCTGACATAATTAGAATTTTATTGAATAGGTGAAAGGTCTTCAGGTCACCTAACAGGTGAGCGTTCGAGCCTCAGGAGACCTTGTTTCTGAAATTGAAAAGAAATACAATTTTCCTTATTTGAAAAACAGAGCTTTCTTTGCATGTGCAGGTATGCTTGCTCAGATTGGAGTTGTGGTGGTGAAAAGAGGTGGAGCGAGTGGGGAATGATAGAGAAGGGTGGTTGCATGCCCCCTTAGTCGACTTAATGCTCCAAATTTCTCCTTGCAGTTGATTCTAGCCCACTCAAACGTTCTACAGGAAGTTTCCTGTAGAAATATAGAACTTCCTGTAGAAAGTCTTGTAGCTTCCTGTAGAAGGCCAAACCACGATCCGATTGCACCCAAACTTTGCAAAAATGAGTGTCCATGGTGGATGTGCATGAGAGGCTGTCTGATAGCTTGATAGGAACCCATGTCTGTGAGTTGACAGTCCTCCTTTGGTGCGCTGTATACCTGCAAAAATTCAAAGATCAACTGTTTTTTTCTTGTTCTCTTTTTTCATATTTTTCTCTTCCTTTTTTCTTTTTTCTTTTTTTGTTTCTTTAAGAGACAGCAGGGGTGCCTCAATGAGGTTTTCACCCCTACCGCCTGCCCCGGGCGCCTTGAAAAGCTTTTCACCCCAGGATCTTTTATTTCCATTCTCTTTTTTTTTTTTGAAGACAGCAGGAGCGCCTCAATGAGATTTTCACTCCTACTACCTGCCTTGGGCGCCTCAATGAGATTTTCACTTCTACTACCTGCCTTGGGCGCCTCAGAAAGCTTTTCACCCAAGGATCTTCTTTTTTTTTTTTTCTTTTTTTTTAGAATATGAAATGAGGCTCAGGGTGTGCCCAAAACAGAGGCAGAACCCTTCTCTATGACCAACATTGATTTTTCCATAGTTTTGACGAACTCTTGCCTTGACAGAGGCTTCCCGTAGATATTGAGTCGATGTCCATTGACAAGCATGGGGATGGATTCTTCATCAATAGTTCGGATAAGAACAGAGCCATTATCATTACACTTTTCTACTGCATATGGTCCCAGCCACCTTGTTCTCAATTTTCCCTTGAAATCCTTATGTCTGGAATCATATAGCAGCACACAATCTCCCAGCTAGAATTGTTTGTCATTGAGGTGTCGGTCATGCCACACCTTCCTCTGAAGTTGAGTCACTTCTGAG
>APFE030632128.1:33697-46910 GCA_000404065.3 Pinus taeda | reverse complement strand
AGTGAAACGAGTGAGAGGGCGGTTGAGTTTGGTATGGAGATGGATAAGACCATGGAGGAGGTGTGGACCAGGAAGGATCAACAGGGGGGGCCCAAGAAGGCATATGGGTAGGTTTGTTGGGGTGGTAGTAAGCTTGGGATGACCCTTGCATTCCCTTCGGATAAGGCCTGGGTCCATGAGGCCTCCTTTGATTTAGGAAGTAGAGAGGTTCAGTAGCCACCTCGGTCCCTAGGTACATGGCTTTAAATCCAGGCAAGGTAGGGCATTGGTTGGTGGGATGGTGTTCCTCACACATGAAGCATACCTCTACTGAGTGTAATGGGCACTCATTCTTGGGGTGTTTCCTTGTGCATCTAGGAAAAAAAATGGCCAAGGCCCTCTCAGCCTCTTCCTTCTTTTGCTGAATTATGAAGGTATCAAGTTACATGGAAATGGTCTGTCTCATTTTACTCTTAAGATCTTCCATCTGGTTAGCAAACTCATGCTTGGAGAGAGAGGAGTTAGCTGAGAGATGACTCCCCCTACCTTTCTTCTGGGCTGCCCTAGAATGGTTTCTAAACATGGTCTTTATGTACTCATAAGGTAGTTGTTAGATATCTCCTCCAGCCAGCAGGTTAAGGGTGTCTAAAAGATCTTCAGGGACTCCTCGGAGCAGAACCAATTTCAGAGATTTCGGGTCAAGTGTGCACCTGGCTCATTTGTAACTGAGTTGGAACCTTTCCTCATAGTCTTCCAAATATACGTCACTGCCCATGGTCGTCCGAAAGATTTCCCCCTTAGTTTCCTTGGACCTATAGTAGTCTCTGTACTTGGTTTTGAAGGCTTGTTTCATTTGAGCCCAAGTGGTGATATTGTTTCCAGGTAACCCCATGAACCAGCGTAATGCTGCATCCTTGAGGGTAGAGGGAAAGAGTTTCAGCTTTTTCTCATCCTCAACATAGTCATAAGTTCTACAAAGGATAAAAAACTCAAACAAGAAGGTATCAGGGTCCTCAGAAGTTAGACCATGGAAATGAGGCAGTGCGGAGGGACTTATGTTTTTCATTTTCATGTCTCCATTGGTCTCTTGAATGGGAAAGGCACCCTCTATTCTCTCATCTTCTCTTCTCCCATTTTGGTTTTCAGCCATGGCAGCAAATGGAATGGTTTCTAACTCTTCTTCTGCTATAGGATCTTCATATATCTCAGGAGGTTTAGCTATAGGTTCTTCTGGCTCACTGTCACCAGAGAAGAGAGAAAGTTGACTCAGTGATGTGGTGGGGGTGTTGGGTAAGAATTTGCCGGTCTTATCTTTGTTCCTACGAGGCATGCAATGGAAAGAATTTTTTTTGGTTTTGTATTTTCCTTTTGTACCTGCAAAATTAAAATAGGTTGAACTGCAGCTAACTATCTTACTAAAAGGAAAATGTGAAATTGAAATGCTAATCTATGAAAGCAGAATTGAAACTCTAATCTATGCTTGCAGAATTGGAATTGCGGAATTTGAAGGCTAATCTAGGAAAGCAAGAAATGTCTACTCTAATTTTGCAGGAATGAAATTGCAGAATGGAATGAAATAAACTACTTAGCAGAAGTTTGTAGTGGAAAATAGAAGAATAGCAACAATCACCAATACTCTGACGCTTCCCTGGCAACGGCGCCAGAAATATGGTGGGCTCCAGTATTGCAGCAATAATGCTGCAACTCCTGGGACTCCCTTCTTTACTTTTATCAACCCGGTTGTTCGTAACAAACTTGGAAGCGACGGTGCTGTATGCACAAGTACTAGCTCGTGTCGCAGCTGTCACTTGGCCAGCTGGCACAAGTCCGCCAGGGCTTTAGCCAACTTCGATAAGCTCTTAGATGAAGCTTGTAAATGATGGATGAAAGCTAACTCGAAGGGGAGCTAATCTACTTGTGGAAAGAAACTGAAAGCAAAAGAGGAATGCAAACCCTAGCAAACCCTAATTCTACCATCCAGTTCTATTGATGCAATAATGAGAATACAAACTGCTGAATGAGATGCCATTGACTTCAAAAAGGGAAAATGCACATGTCTTAGTCTACTTTTGTTCTAGAAAGTGTCTTTTTGTATTTTCTTGATTAAGTGCTGATTTTCACATGCATATACTTGAACTGTGCTTCACTGTGCAGGAGTGGACCAAGGAAGAGGAATGCTTGGAAGCAGTTGGAGAGGCTCGGAAAGGGTCTAAGGGGTCCCTAACACTCTTCTCCAGAGTCCCACAAGGTTTGGCTATCAGAAAACCTCACTTGTGAGCTTCTACAGGAAGTCTGCAGGGGTTCTACAGGAAACTTTAGAATTTCTATAGGAAACTTCGAAATTTCTACAGGAAACTTGGAAGTCGGTTTTTAGGAGGTGGATGAGTGAGGGAAGGTGCATGAATGGATCTAAAGGTAGGATAGGGGTCCAAACATGGCCTAAGGACTAGTGGGAGGTTTGGTGGAAGGCTGACTTAGCTTGAAGATGACTAAGGCAATGATGAGCAAGAAGGTAAGGTTTCGTAGACAAAGAGGATAGATGGGAAAAAGGGCAGCTTAGCTATGAGATAGAACAAGAGGCTTATATGATGCTTTGGGAGGATGGATGAAGGAGGAGGATACCCTACATGGTGGGCCTTGATCAATTCTTCACAAACCTGCAAATGATCAAATCCTAAACTAATCTATTCTATCCATCAATCAACATAAATGAGCAACAACTTTATTTGGGAAGAAAACCTTGTACACCATTTATGTAAGGAAACATCTCAGATGTCCAAACCCATGACTAATCTCTGCATCTAAAACAAGCACACTAAAAGATTGGATAAGCAGCAAGCTAGTGTTTTTGTGAGGCAGCACTGTTTTCCTCAATTCCAGCCCCAAATCCAATAAGGCCGAGGTGAAACCAGGAGTGTAGTTGTCTCTTTTTCTTGGAGATCTTGCTGTTATTATTCTACCAAAACATCTAAACCAAAACCATTCATAAACAGTGATCTATCCCAGCATCATAACAAACTCTACTTAATAGCAAGGTGTTCAAATGCATAAAAGAGAAAAATAGTGATACGTAAAGAAACACAATGATACAGAAAGGAGGTCCTAGGCTCTCAGGTTGGGCCCAACCCTGAGAGATTTGGCTCCTATAAAAAAATCAGACTTGTTAGGAAACCAAACTGCTTCTCATTATTCAAAAAGAGTCATAACAGTTTTGCCAAAAATGGCTATAAGAGAATGAAATAGAGCTGTTGCAGCACTAGAGTACAAAGTACACAATAGGTTCAAAAGTCCTTTTACGAAGGCTGAGGCCTCAACATTTATAGATAACAAGGGACCTAGCTGGCCTCCTCAATCTGTGGAACTCGGCTGTCAAACTGTGAGTCAAACAGCCCCTTTCTAAATGCTGATTGGCTGCCTTCTAGATTCGGCTCAGTGGTATTTGGAGCTCGGAGCTGAAGGTGAGAATCCCGAGGAAGGGTCATTGAATGCCGTAGACATCCCTCCTTCAAGTCCTAATTTCAGGCTTGGCTTCCTTATAGCTCATGATTGCTTTGACTTTTCTCCAGTACATCAAAAAACCTGAAATAGACACATGTTAACCACCTAGGAAAAGTAACTTCCCTTATTCGTACCAAAGACACAAACATACTAGAAATAATGCATAAACTATAGAAAATGATGGATTTGAACAAGGGTTGAACAATGAAAATGAGGCCAAATGAGACCAAATTGTTACCAATTTTGGGGCTCATCCGTTCCTATTAAAGTTTTCCCCCTTACCTTACTCTACTTGACTGAGCTAACAAGGGTTAACCAAAAAAAAATCGACTAGAGAAGGTGACACTAGTTAGCGTGCAAGCGTTGTGTTTGCACCAAGGTTCACTTCGAACAATATGTATTTTTCTTCGACGTATCATGGACTAAAAGTAACAATCTCATCATACAGAGGAAAGATGACAGATAACCAAGTACTAATAGTTGTACAAGCCCTCTTGTACTTTACCCAGCTTGCTTCAAGAGTCATACATGGTTTTATGCAAAACTAACCTATGAGCGAAACAAGTGAATGAACTAACAATAAAAAAATCAAAGCAAGAGTACAAGAAAAAAATGAAAGCGAAGCAAGTAAACAAATAAGCAAGAAAACAAGCAAACAAACAAAAAATGTAAGCAAACAAGCATGCAATCAAACAACTAAAAGAAAACACTACTCCTACTCCTACACTAACAATACCTAGGCCTAATCACGTGAAGTGATACTTCCAATGCAACCACCGGCACACTGGTAGACCCATGTTGGTGAAGGCTTGGTCCACGAGCAACCCAGTTGTGTGAACCAGCAAGTAAGAAAGATATAACAATGAAGACAACCACACTTCATAATTCAAAGTGCCCACGGGACATAAGTGAGTGCATGTGTATGCCAGGCAATTCACAAACTTATCATGGTGCTGTGTGACACTATGTGAAACTTTGAAGCATAAGCACACTCTTGATTGTGACATGCAAGCAAACGAAAGAAACGAAGATAAATTGCATCGTAAATGAGTGCTTGTAATGTAAGACTCCTCCAATGCATGAGCAATGGGATCATGTAGTTCGAGTGGAGGAAGTAAAATTTGAGTGTTGGATTAATCTTGAGTGCATACATGTGAGTGATGAGGAGCCTTGAGTGCTTGAACAATTTCCTTATCAAAAGCGAAACCAACCTCAAGACAGTGAGGGCCTGACATAACCATCAGCTTGGGCTGAAGTGCCTCGACGGTCTATGGAGTTTCGACTTCATTGACAGATGGATCTTTGTAGACCAGTGGATTAGATGGATTAACAATAAGTGAATCAACATTGTGATCATATGGTGAGGTGAAGAGATCATGACAACCAAGATAAGAAAATTCAAGATGTTGCTTGGCATCCTCATGGATGGATGAATCACATAGAGGGGTAGATGAAAAGCAAACAAACTCATCCTCTATGTTTCTGGAAAAGAAAAATGAAGGATCAAGTGGATTTTCAATGAGTAACGTATCCTCTCCATTGTCAAATGATGGAATAACATCCAGTGAGTCTTGCAAGTGATCAACAATGGGTGCATCCATGGATGAAGATACACATGCAAAATCATGGATGGCAAGTTCACCAAAGAGCTTAGGAAAGAATGGAGGGGACTCAGATAGAAGAGAGTCATCCTTCGTTGAGTGTTGATGTTCAAGCTCCCACTCCTACTCTTCATGAATGACAGTGCATGTTGGTTGTGCAACACCGACTCCGTCGGTGGGTTGTTCCTCATTCACAACAAGTGAAGAGTCTGGAATGGATGAACACAAGACAACATCATCCGGAGGAACACCTGAGTGCAAAGATGAAGGTCGAAGAAAAGAATGCATATGAGAACTCAAAGGACTCACAACCAAATCTATGTGAAAATTGAGTGGAGTGAGGTTGGGAGAGTGTGAAGGATAAACAGGTGTGTGAACATGATCCTCAACATCACTCGATAGTGGTGGAGTTGCTAAATGAGAGGGAGGTACACAGTCAGTTGAGAAAGTGCCCACTCCCACATGAGATTTCATAGTGCCATCAATGAAGAATGTTGAGCGAGGCCTGATATCAATCTTCCTCTTAAGACATGAAAATTTCTTAAAGAAATACTTGAACTGGTCCCAAAGATAAGAAAATTTCATCTCGCTCTTCGGAGCTTGAAACTGCAAGTGATGAAAGCGCTGCCAAAAATCAGTAACGGATTCATGCGGAGCCCTCCATTGTTGTAATAGTTTCCAGCCAAGATAGTCTGGATCAAAATGATAAAACATGTCTTCAATGAGATCACAGAAGGGCTCAAATGAGTGCATGGTGTCAGTTGGTAGGTGGAGCACCCAATGAAATGGAGATTCGTGAAGTGTGTATGCAAGTAGCAAACCGACCTCTTCACCAGAAAACTCATCTTCCTCATAAATCATGATTTTTTTTTATAGAAGTGGTCAAGCTAGGCCACTTTTCCTTCACCATCATACATGTGAGTGTACAAGAGATCGAAAAGCTTCCATGAGATGGATACATCTTCACAATTCAGAAAACACCTCGGGGGAAGAAGAGTGCAAGAATCTCTGAAAGATATGCAAATGTTCAAAACTAGATGAGAGGAACATAGCTTGTCATCAAGCCCTCCTTCTAGTGCCAAAAATGTTGACAGTGTTGGACTCACTAACACGTCAAGGGGATCTCGCTGATAAGAAGTGCCAATTAGACTTGATGTTGGTTGGTCTAGGAGTCCTAGCAATGGCTCGTAAAGTATTGCCTTGACTACGGTGTCACACAGAGGCAATTAGAATAACTCTATCAATAGCAAGGGCGTGACTGATGCAGTGAGTCAAGGAAGGTGTATGAGAGGTTCCAATACTTGGAAAGGGGGAGGAGGTGAAGGTGAGTTCTAGGTTGAAAGGGATCAATCCCAACTCATCCAGGAACACACAACACAAAGGACATGCACAACTTTCGGTAGAGAAGTCCACTCATATGTGGTAGTCACATCATACAAGGTAAGATAACATGTACAACACTCACGAATAAGTCTAAGATGAGTGTGATGGTTATTATAGCAATGTTCATGTGAAAGGTCTGTCTGATGTCTGACAAAGTAGTCGACATAGACGGTGAAAATATTAGCAACATATGCAACACATAAACAACAAGATTCATATAATTGCATTTGAATTAGTTCATACACAAGTACATAAGTTAAACAACACATATCATTAAAGCAACCAGAGCAGTGCAACTACAATAACAACATATGCATGAAAATGTGCTAGCTCTTATTACATAAAGAAGTGTAAGTCACAATCATACAATATATCCATGTAAACCTGCTAGCCCCAATAGTAGAATGTTATAGCCACATCCACATGCTCCTCCAAAGAGATGTACTAGCCTCGTGTAGTGGAGAAGCCAAGGCACATTACAATACTGTCCAAGCCTTCTTCAAAATAGTCTCAGTAGAAGCTTGGTTGACCAAAAGCCCTTCCAATGAGTTATGAGGGACTATTTATAGAAAAGGGTGGGGTGACCCTTGACATTCCCCTTTGTGACAGTTCAACTACCCTCACGACTCTTCACCTATTCTATGACTAATATATCCAACCATTGACACTTGACTTACACTTGACATGACTCACAATTACAATGCACACGTACTCATGTGAGACAACATGGCTTGAGAAAGCCAAGCAAGACATCACTGACACTCGGTACATTGTGATGATACCATCTCTTTGACATGTTTATGATGGTGAAGGTGGTGAGCTGATGCCAAGCTTGGTCATCCGTGATGGTGTGTATGCACCTCATGGTGACATCTTACTGAAGCGAACTCTTGCCTCTCTTGCAACCAATGCATCGCTTCGACCCCTTCATCCAACTTGTTTGCTAACATAGTGTCTATGCTGATCTTCAAGTGTGTGCTGGTGGTCATGCGCATCAACTTGTCGAAGTACATGTTTAGCTCCAGTTGGACTTGCTTCTTGTGTTTGCCTTGGTGAGTGTGATGAATGGGTTGGGTTGCATGCATCCGCACAACAACATGCATGTTGTTGAATCCCTTGCATGTGATCAACAACACTGCTCACCATGCCTGCTTTGTGTTAGCTACTGGGATGGATCTTTAACTTGTACGGGTGCAGTTTCATTCGTGAGTGCATGTTGTGCCCACTACTATTCATGATCCTGATGCAGCTTATTCATATGTCTGTGCATCTTCATGTTCTTCCTAAGTTGCTACTTCAACACATGCAAATCCTTCTTTTTTCCATCTTCAACCTTCACGCGATCTTCATGTTGCTTCGTCATTTCAGACCTTGAGTCTCCAAAGCTTCTTTCATTATTAGTGGATCTGCTTGATCTTGCAACTTTGTTCTGCCTCGGTGTTGTCAACAACCTTCCTCTTGCATTCGCTGCATTCGGTATGCTGCCTTCAGCTGTTGTTCATGATGTTGCTACTTAATGTCCTTGTCTATGAACAACTTGATGTCTTCGTGGGTAGGAAAGTCCATGGACAATTGATCGACTGCATCCCCAAGACTTCTCCGAATGGTGTATTCATCTCCTCTCTTGGCAACCATTGTACCTATACTGTTGAGAGGCATATGAACACCTGGGATACCTAAAGACATGGAAACTCTCACGGCAAGAAATCTGTCAGTTGAAAACCAAAATGAACATGAGAACTGACTTGCAACATACCTGGGTGCATGATCATGAAGGTTGTGCAATTTTGGCTGGGGGGTCGGGAGACCAATTGCCAAGACTGCGCAAGGCATAATATGCATTGCTAAAGACTAACTAGTTGTTGGAACTGCACAATGCACAGTCTAGTCTGGCTCCTGACTATTGGGTTTGCACAATGCATAATTCTATCTAGGAAGGACTATTGGCCTAGTGACAAATTTGCAAGATTTCTTAGGCGAAGCAGCCACTTCCTCTAGGAATGTGTAAAATAGTACTAGAGGGTAGTGCTAGGCAAGAACGCACAAATCTGGAGAGGAAGGTGAGCCTTCCTTTCCCTAATTATGTAATACAACCTTAGTGAAGGCAAAGCCTGGGCCAAGGTTGGCCCGATTTGCTGACGGGAAACTGAAAGCAAGTAAGTCAGTGAATGCATGGTGACACCAAGTGATAGAAAAAGTGATTAACAATGCATGCAAAACATGAACGGAAGATTCAATAAACATATTGACATGCATGTGGATGAGGCAGTTCGTCAGTTGGGCGAATGTCCGTGCAAAATAATTTCATGCATGCGACAATAGTGAGATAGCAATGAAAACTAAATCGAGGTAGGACAAGCTAGTATACATGTCAACAACACCAAGAGTTCAAAGAAATCTAGAAAACAGTATTCCCATGAGTGAAAAAATGAAAAGCGATAGAAATGCAGCTGAACATAGATTCCTAAAACTTGCACGCTGCCTCAGGAGAAGCAACCCGTGCATGAAAGTCTGTTTTGCTTAGTCCAGGAGGGAACTAGTCAACTCGGTTTCACATGCAAGAGACTACTTGACTTCTAGAGATAAATGTGCATTTCTCGCTGGGATTTGGGTTGGCTTCCCAGAAGATTTGCGAAATTTCTGGGCAGAGGAACTGACTGTTGCTCAGATTTGTGCAAATCCTGGGCTGAACAACTTGTTATTGGGAATATTTGTGCAAATCCTGCTGGAAGGGTTGGCTGGTAGGATTGCATTATCCTGGAGCCCAATAGGTTGTCAAAGAGGATTGCACATTTTTTGGAGGGCATGATGGTTGGCCTCTAGAAATGTGCAATTTCGAAGGGGAAGCTACTCAACTTGCAGCTGGACGAAGTGAAGGTGAGCAACCTATGAGGGGGATGGGTCAACTGTGATCAACAGGATGCCTTTGAGTGAGTAAAACACTTGAAGCTTGAGTACTTGACAAAGCAAGACAAATTGTTGTGTAAGGTTGGTACGGAGGCTCCAAAATAGGCTAAGGCAAAATTTTGGAGGGTGTTTGTAGCCGCTTCAACACGAGGTTACTCAAAGTGTTTAAATATAATGTTTTCAATCCCTTGGTTTTACCCAACATAAATAATTAGGCATGGGAACTATACTTACCAAATTGAATAGTATTTTTGGATAGTCACAAGCTCACTTAATTGAATAGCCTTTTTGGATAGTCACAAGCTCACTTAATTGATTCTACATTATGGTTATATTACTATTATTAACTAGTTCTTTTTTCTCCACCTAGGTTGAATCTAGAGCAAGGCTAGTCTCAATGTTGGATGGAAAAACAATACTTACAAAATGATTTCCAAAAAAATTTCTAAAATTTTGACACACAGAATGGTCATCCTGTAGGCGACACATTATTGAAACAATTCACAAATGAAATGATAAAAAACAAGGGAAATGCTTTTAACAGAAACCCTTGTTTTGTTTCAATTTTCTAGTGATACGATGGAAAATTCAAATTTGAGTTGGGTTGTGCACGACATAATTCATGAATAATGATTTACTTGTAATTTTTTAATTGTTCATCGAAACAACCTGTAGTATCTACACTATAGTTATTATCTTCATCATATATAGGTATATATGGGTGTAGTATATTTTTTTTTCCTAGGCGAAGTTGGTTTTGAAGTAGCTCTCAAATGTACAAAGTCTTGTTTAGAATTTGACCACACAGTTCTCCAAATCCTACCTAAGCACGGGACTCGATATAGTATATAGACTACTGAACTGAGACTGGGTATAGTATATAAACTACTAACTTGAATAAATAAATTAGTGGATGCTTTCAGTTTTAACCCAATCTACACTCTGCGTGTGTCACAATTTCTCGTAGTTGAAAATCATTTAACGAGGCAGATAAATTTTAGACATACAAGAACATGTTGAAATCTAATTTATATATTTTTTATGATGGCTATATTTGCAACAATTCTCTTAGCAAAAGCTTGTGGGTCCTTCGAATATAGTTCTCATGACAACAATGCAAACACAAGGTAAACATGATTTTTTCTTATCCATTATCAAGGTGAATTTGAATCTTGTTTCCAAGATAAGTTCAAAAAATTTGAGCAAAGAAAAAGTAAAATGTTTAGAACTAGCATTGATATCCCTTCAAAAAACAGTTTTATCGCACTTGTTGATCTATCTTTATCCCTTGTTTGTAGATTTCAGATTCAGAATAAGAATATGATGTAGAGAGAATGATATATGATATATAGCTGCTCTAGTTTTACATTTTGCTTCTTGACAATCTTGGCATAAGAATATGTGTTGTAGAACTGCTCTGCCTCTGCTCTCTGACTTCCTTGCGATTTTCACATTAGAAAAAAAGATGCACAAAAAAGCAAGATATGTAGAGTTGCACTGTCTCTACTCTCTGTTTCTTGATAGTTCTAGGATAAGAACAGTTGGTGTAGGGAGTAGTCTACCAACGCCAAGTTATGTTCTATGTCAAGTTATACAGCCACATAATAGTCCTTTGCAATACTTTGTTTTGTTCTGTGTCGAGTTGTGCAATGCCCACGGAATTGTCCTCTATGGTCCTTGTTTTGTGTCATTTTTAGAGCGATAGGTTGGCAGGGATTTGCATAGGGGTGCACATGACGTAAGTATTTTGGAGTGATGAGGTGGTGACTAATGGTCACCCACCTACCTACTGCCCGAAGAATTAGCTAGTCGCCGGCTTCCAGGTCTTACAACGTGGTCTTTCGATGATGAGAAAAATAGGTTTTATGACAGAGCACGATTTCTGGAATAAATTCTAGCATCAATAGACTACTCCTATAGAAATATTATTTTCTTAGTTTAAAATATTATTTTCTTAGTTTTAATTTAATTATCATAGTTATTAATTAGATGGCAGAGATTGAACTTCTACATAATATTTTAGAATATCATTAATATTAGCACAACCACATTTACAAATGTTATTTGTGTACGTCGATAGTCATATATTAACCACATTAATAATTATTGTGTGTTTTTTATTAAATACCAACTATTTATGATTTATTATAACTATATAATAATAAACCATATTTATATAATATGATTATTTAATAAATTAATTTATTAAATAATATTAAGTTACCTATATATTTTATTTAATATTTATTAATTTAAAAATTTATTTATTATATTTAAATATTTTAATATTAATATTAACTCATCAATATATGAGTATATTAATTACAATGGTAATTTGATAACATAATTTATTTATAAAAACTGATATTTTTTTAGTAAAATGTGTGTATAACGAATAATTTCATTTATATTTATGGACACCAAAGCATTGAATAGATATATATATAAATAATATAATAATAAACTAATAATAATTTTACCAAAAAAACTTGCTTATTATTATGGATAAGAGAAGCCTGAATATAGAAATTTATTATTCATTTTTTACTAGTGTAAATAAATAATATTTATATTAAAAAATAAATAAAATTTAATATTGTTTTTTTAGAATATATAATTTATTTTAATTTATTGTATTTTATTAAAAATAATAATAATAGTTATTATTGTTAAACAATAATAAATATTATTAATTAATAATAATGTGATAATTAATTAATTCAATAAAAATAATAATATTCAATTTACTTTTACATAATAATAATTAATAATAATTCTTTGTCATAATGTGACATTAGACCATGGTTGACCGTGGTTGAGTTTCATATTGACACAATCTTTGTCACAAAGCGACATTTGAGCATGGTTGAGCATGGTTGACTATGATTCACCATGTTTGACCGAAAGGAATAACAAACCATTGGGATTAATACTAAAAAGCCAAGATTGACCATGGTTGACCATGTTTGATTCTATAAAATGGTTGACCATGATCAACAATGGCCACCATGGTTGACCATGATTGTCCATGGTTTTTATATGGGGACAATTTTCTTCACAATGCGACATCCCACCATGGTTAACCATGGTTGACCATGGTTGATATTATAAACCCAAGGGATTGATATTATGAACCCAAGGGATTAATACTAAAACTCCATGATTGTCCATGATTGATATTATAAACCTAAGGGAATAATAAACCTAATGGATTTATATTATAAACCCAAAGGAATAATAAACCCAAGGGATTAATACTAAAACTCTAAGGGATTATGAAACCAAGGGAATAATATTAAACCCAAGGGACTAATATTATAAACCCAAGGTATAAAATCTTTAAGATAGATATTAAAACTACGAAAATAAACATGGTTGAGCACGATTGATTTTGATATTGAGACAATCCTTGTCACAATGCTAGATTAGACCATGGTTGAGCATGGTTAAACATGGTTGATTATGTAACAGCACAAAGTAAACTAACATTAATGTCTTAATGAAAAACAAATACTTACAAATGAACTCACCTATATTACCTGTAATTGCAGTCTGCCAAATGATCACAAGATTTTTGGGACGACTCTCCTCCCAACCGTAGGCTCAATTGTGCAGGATTTTGCTACAACTGGCCACCCCTGAGCCCTCAATCAACGACTAATGCCAGTTCTCCTAAGTCTTAGTATACCATTCTCCCAAGAGAATGAAAGATAGAATATCGGAATGATGGAATGCCAGAATGCCTCTCATCTTCCTCACCATCTATTAAATAGAACAACATTGGATGGGGAACCACATGCACACACTCCATGTGTCTACATGCAACTTGATTTTTTAGCCTTCTT
>APFE030632128.1:8112-25039 GCA_000404065.3 Pinus taeda | reverse complement strand
TATTATTATTTATTATTTATTATTAAAGGGAGGGATATTACAGATTATGGTTAACAATTTCTCAATAATATTAAACCCTGGGAATATGAAACCTTAGATCAATAAACCCAAGGGATTGATATTATAAACCCAAGGAATAAAAACCTTAACATCTATATTATAAACCCTAAAATAAACATAGTTGACCATGGTTGATTTCCATATAGAGGCAATCCTTGTCACAATGCAATGTTGGACAATGGTTAACCATGGTTGAGCATGATTGATTGTCATATCAATACAATCTTTGTTGGAACACAACATTAGACCATGCTTGACCATGGTTGATCTCCATATCCAACTTCGTTCGACCATGGTTGAACTTGGTTGGTTATGATTGACCATGGTTGACAATAATTAATATTATAAACCCAATGGATTGATATTATAAACCCAAGGGAATAATAAACACAAGGAATTAATACTAAACTCCAAAGGGATTATGAACACAAAGGAATAATATTAAACCTATGGGACTAACATTCTAAACCCAACATATATAAGCAATACGAAATATTATAAACACTGAAATAAATATTATTGACCATTGTTGGTTTTCATATTGAGACAATCCTTATCACAATTCCATGTTGGATCATGGTTGACCAGGGAATAATAAATCCAAGGGATTAATATTACAAACCCAAAGGAACAATAAAACCAAGGGATTAGTACCAAAACCCAAAGGGATTATGAACCCAAGGGAATAATATTACACCCAAAGGACTAATATTATAAACCTAATGTATACAAACCCTAAGATAAATATTAAAAATACTTAAGTAAGAATGGTTGAGCATGGTTGATTTTCATACTGAGACAATCCTTGTCACAATGCGACATTGGACCATGGTTGACCATGGTTGAACATGACTGATTATGGTTGACCATTGCTGAATAATATTAAACCCGAGGAATATGAACCCTTACATCAATAAGCCCAAGGGATTGATATTATAAACCCAATGGAATAATAAACCTAAGGGAAAAAAATTATAAACCCTAACAAGAATATTATAAAACCTAAAATAAACATGGTTGGCCATAGTTCATTTCCATATAAAGACAATCCTTGTCACAATGAAACATTGGACCATGGCTAACCATGGTTGACCATGATTGATTTTCCTATTGAGACAATTTTTTCACAACACAACGTTGGACCATGGTTGACCATGGTTGATTTCCATATCCATATGGTTTGACCATGGTCGAACATGGTTGGCTATGATTGACCATGGTCTACCATAATATGTTATAAACCTAATGGATTGATATTATAAATCCAAGGGAATAACAAACCTAAGAGATTAATACTTAAACCCCAAGGGATTATGAACCCAAGGTACTAATGTTATAAACCCACAGTATATAAACCCTAAAATAAATATTATAAACCCTAAAGTAAACATGACTCACCATGGTTCATTTTCATATTGAGACAATCCTTATCACAATGCCATGTTGGACCATGGTTAATTTTCATATCGAGACAATCTTTGTCACAATGCGACATTGGACCATGGTTCATCATTGGGATTAATGCTAAAAAGCCAAGATTGACCATGGTTGACCATGTTTGATTGTGTGAAACATTGTTGACAATGATCAACCATGGCTACCATGGTTGACCATGATTGTCCATGATTTGGAGATAATTTTTGTCACAATGCGACATCCCATCATGGTTAACCATGGTTGACCATGGTTGATATTATAAACCCAAGTTAATAATAAACCTAAGGGATTTATATTATTAACCCAAAGGATTGATACTAAAACCCAATGATTGACCATGGTTGATAATGGTTGACCACGATTGATATTATAAACCTAAGGGAATAATAAACCCAAGGGATTTATATTATAAACCCAAAGGAATAATAAACGTAAGGGATTAATACTAAAACCCCAAGGGATTATGAACCCAAAGGAATAATATTAAACCCAAGGGACTAATATTATAAGCCCAAGGTATAAAAGCCGTAAGATAAATATTAAAACTATGAAAATAAACATGGTTGAGCATGGTCGATTTTGGTATTGGGACAATCCTTGTCAAAATTCTATATTAGACCATGGTTGAGCATGGCTGAACATGGTTGATTATGGTTAATCATTTCTCAATAATATTAAAACCTAGGAATATGAACCCTTAGATCAATAAACCTAAGGGATTGATATTATAAACCCAAGGGAATAATAAACATAAGAGATAACAACTATAAACCCAAGGAATAAAAACCCCAACATCTATATTATAAACCCTAAAATAAACATGGTTGACCATGGTTGATTTCCATTTAGAGACAATCCTTGTCACAAGGCAACATTGGACCATGGTTAACCATGGATGAGTATGATTGATTGTCATATCGAGACAATCTTTGTCAGAACCTGACATTAGACCATGGTTAACCATGCTTGATTTCCATATCGAGCCTCGTTTGACCATGGTTGAACATGGTTGGTTATGATTTACCATGATTGACAATGATTAATATTATAAACCCACATGATTGATATTATAAATCCAAGGGAATAATAAACCCAAGGAATTAATACTAAAATCCTAAGGGATTATGAACCCAAGAGAATAACATTAGTCCCTTGGGTGTAATATTATTCCCTTGGGTTCGTAATCCTTTGGGGTTCATAATCCCTTGGGGTTTTAGTATTAATCCCTTGGTTTTATTGTTCCTTTGGGTTTATAATATCAATCCCTTGGGTTTATTATTCTCAGTCAACCATGGTCAACCATGGTCCAACATGGAATTGTGATAAGGATTGTCTTTATATGAAAATAAACAATGCTCAATCATATTTATTTTAGTGTTTATAATATTTATCATAGTTTTTATATATATTGGGTTCATAATAATACAAAGCCAGGTTTGTGGCTAAGGGGTATGCTCAGAAGGAAGGAATTAACTATGAAGAGACCGTCACTCTGGTAGCCAGGTATACATCTATTAGAAATGTGATATCTCTTGCAACACAGATGGGGTTGGAGATTCATCAGATGGATGTTAAAACGACATTTTCTGTACAAGGTGATAGAAGAAGAGGTATACATTGAACAATCAGAGGGCTTTGAGACACATGAGAAGAAGTCTCATGTATGCAAATTGAAGAAAGCCTCATATGGGCTGAAACAGGGACTAATAATTTATCGTATATCCTTTGATGGTCTCATTTAACTCTGATAAATAGTCCATATAGAGTTTTTGGTAAAAAAAAAATACTAAGAATCCATCTATAAAATAGTATGCTTCTTGACCACCAACATTCTCCAATACTTCATTTGTGAACAGCATAGGGAATGAATCATGTATGTAGGCATCGCTCAAATTCCTTAGATCTACATAGATCCCGACGTCACCCTTTGTCTTCTTCTCCTAAACCTCCATAGGACTAACCTGACATAACCATCAACAAAGGTTGAAGTGCCTTAGCTGCTTGACATGCATATGAATACTGAGATAAACTATAAATATTAATCGAAGTGAAACAATTATTATGAGATATACTGGTGGGAAAATGATAAAAACGAATGACAATTAATATTATGATCAGATGGGTTGTTTGTGGTATGATAAGCATGGTTGAGCATGGTTGATTTTCATATTGAGACAATCCATGTCAAAATGTGTAAAGTCTGAAGATTGTCCTACTATGACATTTGTTTGTCCAATAATCCTCTCTTCTTAATATATATTTACCACTTAAGAAATCCATATCTACCAAGTTTTGATGAAGGTATGAATAAGTATGTTTTCATATTCATATTTAGCTATATACCCTATTGTTTTAATTAAATTTGTAATTAGCTACCGAATCAGTCTGTTTCCACGACTAGTCCAGGATTCTGTAGTTGTTTTCATTGTTCACGAGGTTCCAGAGTTCTAGGTCAACAACAAAAGCTGTGGATGGATAGAGGATGACTCCCTCATGGATACCTTCCTATCCACTCGGAAATGTTTGCTAAAAGAGGCACAGGAGATCACAGTCAAACTCCAAGTCAACCGCTGGATTAACATAGAACAAAACCCGAGATCAGTTAAAACCTTATCATTTTGCTTTCAAAATAGCAAAACGAAAATTTCATGATATAAGTTTTGATAGGATTAAGAGATATTAGGATTAGGATCTTCATACAGTTATGCAAAGAGACCTGCTATAAAGCTAATGTCCGCATTGTTATTTGGGTGTGCATCGAATGATATGTTTTCTGAACAATTTGTGAATTTTGTGTGAATGAATTTGGTTTTTGTGTGCAAGCGTTATACTGATTTGAAGCTTTGAACTGATATGTGGAGGGCCCCTACAAACAATGGTAGGTTTTAATCAAATACAATCTAATTTCCTTTAATTATTCAATTGCTTTGTTTTGTGTGATAATGTTTTATAATGATCTCGAATTGTTATCTGCATCGGAACTTTAATTTTCTTTATACCTAGATTAGACTGTTATTTACTTTTCTTTATACCTGGTACTACACAATTATTTCCTTTTCTTATTATCCATCATAATTTAAGTGTGTTCAATTCATAGATGTTGCTTGGATTACTTTGTTTGAGCAGAAATTGAACAAGTGAGAAGACATCTCCTAAAACAATTGAGTTCAACAATATTCCTTCATATCTTCTAGAGTAAGGTTTCATTTTGCACTTAGAGAATTAGGAGCTGTAGAAAAGAGATTTAATATCAAATCCCAACAATCTAACATAAGTAAAAGCACCCTCACATCATCCACAAATTGATTGGATAGAGATTAATTCCTAGGAAAATTAATCAACATCCCAAAGAATTACAACATTAATACAATTGACAAACATCGCCCCATATTAAGTTTAGACCTTGACAAAGACATAACAACCTAGTAAAACAACTTCTGAGCACATATCGTGCACCTACACTTCATCAGTCTACACACCCTGGTTGACAATTTATGATTGCCGATTCAAGGACATTGAATTGGCCAAACATTTTGGCACCATTGATGAGGAACCATAATTAGAAGTAAAAAAAAAAAAAAAAACAAAACCATCATTAATTTAAAACATGACATGCATAGGGATAGAGACTCTAGGGATAGATTTGTAGGAAGAGGAAGAAGTTTAATTCCCTCAAATCTAGTCACTCCACCATGATTTTAAGATTCCACACCACCTACTAAAACCTGAATTCCATTTAGATGTCAACAAAGACTTCCTGTAGTTTCAAGATCAGAAATTCAATCCAAAACTTCATCTACTTCTTATATTGAAGCTATAATTGAAGAAATCCCACATCTCTAACCACAGGAGTAATATTTTTGTCCCCCACTAGTGAGAAAATTGTTGTCTAGTGAAGAGGAGGAATTGGAAACTTATTCTGAACAACCATTGATAGAGGAAACGGAAAGGTTAGAAGAACACTATCTTAGCTCAGAAGAATCTATCATGGTTGAAGAAGAAGGAGAAATACACAATTTCCATGGTTAGGAGGATAGGATTGGAGGCAGAGGAAGAGGAAGAGGTAGAGGTAGAGGAGGGGGTAGAGGTAGAGGAAATCAAGATCCTTGAGGATTCCCTATTCTTGATGAAGATACAACTCTCACAATGAAAAATATATAACCCTCGATTCTTCCTAATTTCCATGGGAAAATAAATAAATATCTGAAGACATTTCTCTTCAAATTTGAAGTATTATGCAGATCATATGACTATCTGCATGATGCTAAGAAGTTGAAATTGTTCCTTGCCACATTAAAAGACTCAACATTAAAATGGTTCATGAGTCTAGGAATGTATTCCATAACAACATGGGCACAGATGAAGGAGTCTTTCTTGGGAAAGTATAGAGATTATTATATGCCTAGTAACCTTAAAGACGAGGTCTTCAAAATGACACAAAAGGAAGATAAGAATCTTGAAGACTTGGTAGAAATATTTGTTTATAATGTTAAAAGAGAAAAAATGGATAATTTGGATGAAACCTTAAAAGCTCTTTTACTAAAAGCCGTTAAAGATGAATGGATCAATCTAGTTAACCTAACAAGAAAAGGAGATATTTCCCAACTACCATTGCAAATATTTATGATTTATGTGTACATATCTGAAGGGAAAAGCAAGAGTTAGAAAGAGTCCTAGAGACACTCTCTTATCAAGAATAAACAAGTCTATAGATAGGACAATTCGTAAGGAAGAAATAAGAAATCTTCTTGACACCTTTCAAATAGATATTTTAGGGAGCTTAAGTGAACAAATAGACACCCTTAAAATAGAAAACAAGAAAAAATCCAAAAATGCTACATTATCTATCTTTTGTCCCAAATGTCATAAGAAGCATGCTCTGAGAGAGTGTCCCTTAGACTCAAAAGCCATAAAAACTTGTGTTATATGTGTAGATAATCATGATACAAGGGAATGTCCATCCTTACCAGGTCTTAAGGCTGCATGCAATGATGAAGGAATCTCAGAGCCAATAGAACCTCTCTACCTTTTAGCTAAAAGACCATGGCAAAACCCCCAACCAAATTAACTACAAGGGTTTAGACAACAAAAATTTTCCCAATATTCACAAAGTAATTGGAATTCAGCCTAGCAGCCTTGGGCTTTACCACAATCACAACCTTGGAATCAAGGATGGAAAAATCCTTATGGATCCTATGCTCAGTATCAATAATACTCACCATCCTACATTCCACCACAATTCTTAACCTTGTCCAATCAAATTCCTCAAACCAATTAATTGCCACAAGTCCTAGTAAAGAGTCAAAACCCACAAATTTCCCTACCATTTCCACAAAAATCAAATCAACTACCTACTCAACCACTTCCAAATCATAATAATAAAGTACCACAACAGCAAGTATACAACATGGAGGGTCATAATCCTCAAACTTATGTAATAACCCCACTAGACCTTAACAATGTCTAATTAAGGTCTGGAATGGTATTACCAAAAAAACATCATGTTGTCTTTCAAAAAACAAAATTGAATCTTCGAAAGCATAAGAATTAATCAGAAGAGGGGGAGACCTCTCTCCCTCAGAAAGAAACTAGAAAAACAAAAGAAATTCCAATAAATGCTCCCATCATAGAACAACCGTCAATATCAGTTAAACCACCTTTCCCAGAAAGGTTGAAAATCGATGAAGGAGTAGAGAAACGAATTATCTTGCCTAATTACAATATGATGGATGAATTGAGAAATGTTTGTATTAAGATTCATTTATTGCAAACCATAAAAGAAATACCAATTTTTGCAAAAGAAATTAAGGAATTAAGTACACAAGAATCAAGGAGAAGAAGAAAAGATATAAAAAGAATTTAGTTAGTCAGAAAAATTGGAGAAATTTTGATGGGGAAGATGACATTCCAAAAATATCTAGACCCAGGAAGGCCCATTGTAGAAATTCACATCAATGGAACTAAAATACCAAACACACTGATTGACCTAGGGGCATCCATAAACATAATGAGCAAACAAGTTATGGACACACTTAGGCTTCCTAACCTTCAATACACACCAAATTTGTTGCAATTAGTAAGTAGATCTGTTATTAAGCCAAATGGTGTGTTAGAGGATGTTTATGTATCCTTATATTCTTGGGAATATCCTATTGATTTCATGGTCTTAACACCCCAGAACAATCTAGGAGGACATCCCTTAATTCTAGGAAGGCCTTGGTTGGCTACAACAGATGCTTTTATCAACTTTAGGTCAAGTGATATGTATATCTTAGATGAAAAATCTACAAATAAATTTACATTACACCCCCTGCAAGAACAACAATAGATACAGAAACTGAAGAATGGGTGGAAGATGGAGAATACATACAACCTATTTTTGTCACTGAACAAGTAGAAGAGGAAGACAAACTTTTAAATCTGCTAGAAAATAATGAATCTTCCTCACATTATGAGTGTAGTCAAAATGAATATCTCTCCTCCACACAAGTTTCATTGTTGTCCATGGAAAAATTTGGGAATTCTTCGATAGAAATCTTTCTAGGAAAAACATTAAATGTTAATGAAAATTTGGAATATATTCAAGAGAAAAATTGATAGAAATTTTATAGAAACATTCTTCTCCTTTTGCATGGGAATATACTGACATGAGAGGGATTGATCCTAAAACTTGCATACATCATGTCTACATTGAACAAAATGCAAGACCAGTTAGACAACCTTAGCAAAGAATGAACCCAAATCTAAAAGAAATTGTTAATGAAGAATTGCAAAAATTATTAAATGTAAATTTCATTTATCCAATATTTGATAGTCAATGGGTTTCACCCCTAGTAATCATTCCTAAAAAGAATGGATAATGGAGAGTATGCATCGATTATAGGGAGTTGAATAAATCAACATTAAAAGACCACTTTCTACTACCTTTTATAGACCGGGTCATAGATACTTTAGTAGGAACAAAATATTTTTCCTTCTTGGATGGGTTCAATGGATACAACCAGATTAGGTGGCCCTTGAAGATCAGGATAAAACCACATTCACTTGTCCATGCGGAACTTATTCTTACCGGGTACTTCCCTTTGGGTTATGTAATGCTCCTGCAACATTCCAAAGGGCAATCCTTGGCATTTTTTCTGACCTTATCCATGATTATGTGGAACTATACATCGATGATTTCACGGTCTATGGGGATTATTTGAATGAAGCAATAGAAAACCTAGAGAAAGCCTTAATAATATGTCAAGAAACAAACCTCTCACTAAGCCATGAAAAATGTTTCATGATGTTTAACGAAGGAATTGTTTTAGGTCACCATATTTCTGAAGATGGAATTAAGGTAGACTCATCTAAGGCAGAAGTCATTTCCAAGTTATCAGTGCCAAGTTGTCAAAAGGATGTCAGAAGTTTTCTTGGTTTTACGGGATACTATAGAATATTTATAGAAAACCTCAAAAAAATTGCATCCCCGGTCTTTAAATTACTTACAAAAGACTGTGAATTTAGTTGGGATTTTGAACGTCAAGTTTCCTTTGAAACATTGAAAAAACGAATTTCTAAAGCACCCATCTTAAAAGGGCCTAACTGAAAATTTCCTTTCCATATCTCAACAAATGCTTCAGATTCAGCCTTAGGAGATATTTTAGGACAAAAATACCTCGCTCATGCCATTTATTATACCAGTAAAAATTTAACCCCTGTTGAATTAAATTATACTGTAACTGAGAAGGAGTTCTTAGTTTTGATTCATTCCATTAATAAATTCAGACATTATATAACTGGCTACAAAGATTTAGTCCAAAGAGACCATTCTGTCACTAGATACCTAATGAATAAACCAATCACTAATGGAAGAATAACTATATGGCTCCTAATTTTACAAGAATTCAACATAACCATTGTAGATATGATAGGAAAACAAAACACAATTGCTGATTTTCTATCTAGAGTACAAAATGAAAATCATGATCGAACTATAGAAGTTAAATTTCTTGATGAATATCTTTTTGTAGTATGTACTAAATCACCTTGGTATGCAGATATTACTAACTATTTGGCCACAGGAAAAATGCCATTTCATTTAACTTCTAGAGAAAAAAGAAGAATATTCCACAATAGCACATCCTACTCATGAATAATTGAAGAATTATATAAGACAGGACCATACCTCATCATCAGAAGATGTGTTTAGGAGGATGAAATACTAGAGATACTAAAAGATTGTCACTATGAGCCATGTGGAGGACATTTTTCTAACAAGGGAGCCGCCTACAAAATATTACTTTTAGGATATTATTCGCCTTCCATTTTCAGGGACACCAAGGAATATTTTAAGAGATGTGACAGTTGTCAGAGAATGGGCAAACCTACTCCTTCAAATGGGATTCCATTGCAACCACAGGTACTTATTGAACCATTTGAAAAATGGGCATTGGATTTTGTTGGACCAATCAGCCCACCTTCAAAGAAAAAGAAGTATATTCTGGTATGTACTGATTATGTTACTAAATGGGTAGAAGCTAAAGCACTTCCTTTCTCTACTGAAAATATTGTAGACTCATTTTTTTTTTGAGGATATTTTTACTCATTTTGGTGTGCCAAGAGAAATTGTAACAGATCAAGGAACATAGTTCACATTCAGACTAGTGCAGAAGCTTGTGGACCAACACAAGATGAAACATCGAAAGTCAACTCCATATCATCCACAAGCCAATGGACAAGTTAAGTCCACAAATAAAATGATCGAGGGTATCCTTACAAAGACTGTACATCTATACAAGAAAGTCTGGGTGGAGAAACTTCGAGAAGCCTTATGGGCCTATAGGACTACATGGAGAAATACTACAGGACATACGCCCTACGAACTTATTCCCGTATTACTTCCAATAGAGTTCCAGATCCAAACCTATAAGACAATAGTCTAGTTATATCTTGACTTGTCAGAAGCCCAGAAGCAAAGGATGAGACAATTAAATGAGCTCAATGAGATCTAGCAAGAAGCCTTTCAGAGGACCAGCTTAGTGCAAAAAAAGAGCTCAAGATGGAATGATAAGTACATTACAGAAAGGAAGTTTCATCTAGGAGATTGGGAATTACACTTTTATTCAAAATTAAAAAAATTTCAAGGGAAATTCCAAACCCATTGGCTTGGACCTTATGAGGTTGAGAATATCTTTGATAATGGTGTAGTTAGAATCAGGACTATTGATGAAGAAAGAAATCCTCTATTAGTAAATGGACATCGACTCAAGATTTACCCGAAACCATTAACAAGAGAGAAATTTGTCAAAATATTTCAGGATAATTGATAACTGAAGATGGTTATGAAGAATTCTCCTTCTTTTCCACCTTAAAAGTTTTCATTCAGTTTGTTCTTCAAAAAATAAAAAAAAAGATAAAAAAAGATAAATAATAAATATATATAATATAATATATATATATAATATATAAATATATATAAATATATATGAAAAATAAAAAAATAAAAAATTGTATAAACATGAAAACCAACATGTTGTTGCATGTTTATACAGAAAAATTAATGAGTCAATTTATTGCACGTCAAATTCCCTTTTCAAAAATAAAAAAAATATATATATAATAAAGCTCATCTACTAAATCTTTCTTTATCTTAAGTTGAAGAAACAACAACTTTCCGCAGCTTGGACAATTTTCCATAGCTTGGAGAAGTTTCCACAGCTAAACAAATTTCCATAGCCCAATAATTTTGAAGTCTACAAGAATGCTTAATGATTTGGGTTAAGGGATGGTTGACAACAATGCACCTGCAGAAGAATAAAGGACAAAAAATAAGGGTTACAAACAACAAATTAAAGGTACGTGCTCCTTTAATTTAACGATAGGGAAAGATATATAGCATGTATGAGTAAGAAAGTATAGTACTAAAGCGCAATCATTATAACCTAAGGGTAATGGCCATCAAACGAAATATCATATGCCACCACTCTAAAAGTCATGCCACAACCTTGTGCCAAATCTATCAAATTAATTACCAAATCATAAGTTTGAATGTGCGTAATGGACGAATCCATTCCCATAATACTCTTGATAACCCATCCATTCTTCCCTATTCCTACACTCCTCTATTCATTCACAATCACTCCATCTTTCTGCCAGCTAGCAAACCCTACCAGTCCCATTTTCCTGTCACGGTAGCCAATCTTCGAGGCAAAGCATCCTTGAACATGGGAGTAATTGTTTGAACTGAGACAACAGGGAAGCAATTCCTAGAGGGGTACCCACAAACTAGGGAGCTGCTGCAAAGAAGACAACGACTGTAGTTCATTGAGAAATTTAGCAGTCTCTATAAAGAGGTAACCAAGACATTTGCACGTTCTTTTGATGGAATGGAGGCCAAAATTGGGGACATAAAGATCACAATAACAGAGTCTATGATTGTTGAGGCCACCGATTTGCCAAGGCATGGAGAAAAATGGTTTAAAAAAGAGGGATTGATAGTGAGGACTAGAAGGTTTTCCTCAAGAATCCAAACATAGGCTATCAAACTTTTGTGCATGTTGATCATGCTGCAACTACGTATTTTATGAACAAACCAGATGTAAATGCTCACATTATTAGATGGTTGCTTTTACTGCAGCAGTTTGATTTGACCATTGTTGATAAGCTTGGTAAAGAAAATGTTGTTGCTAACTTTTTGTCTAGAGTAAATTTTCCTATAGGTGAAGAAGGAATTATGGATGATCAAATGCTAGATGAAAACCTATTTTCTATGTTAGTACTCTCTCCATGGTTTGCTGATATAGCAAACTACTTGGTTTCGGCATAGTTCCCACCACACTTATCCTCAAAAGAGAAGAGAAAGATAGTAAGGAAAAGCACACCTTTGACCTGGATTGGGGATAATCTCTTCAAACTTGGCCCAGATCAGATCTTAAGAAGATGTGTCAAGGAGGAGGAAGTTTTTGACATCCTCCTGACTTGTCATGATGGGCCTTGTGGAGGTCATTTTGCAGCAAAAATAACTGCCTTCAATATACTGCAAGCAGACTATTATTGGCCCACTCTTCATCAAGATGTGAGGAGATATGTCAGCCAGTGCAATTGGTGTCAAAGGATGGCGAAATCCACTCCAAATGATGAAATGCCCATGTAACCTCAACTAACTTTTGAACCATTTGAGAAGTGGGGCATGGAATTTGTGGGTCCTATCAGCCCTCCTTTAAAACAGAAGCAATACATCATTGTGTGCACCGATTACCTGACAAAGCGGGTAGAAACAAAAGCAATCATAGTAGCAACATAGGAAAATGTAGCTGAGTTTTTGAGAGAAAAAATATTCTACATGTTCAGGTATCCAAGAGAGTTGGTCACAGATCAAGGTAGCCATTTCACTTCTAATTTGATTGAAGACCTGCTCACAAATCATAAGATCAAGCACAAGACTTCCACCCCTTACCATCCACAAGCCAATGGGAATGTGGAAGTCACTAACAGAACTTTGGAAGGGATCCTCACCAAGGTAGTGAGTAGTAGTAGAAAATATTGGTCAGACAAATTAGTTGAGGCCACCTAGGCCTACAATAGAACATGGAAGACCACTACAAGGTTCACACCATATGAATTGGTCTATGGGAAGAAGGCTTTTTTGTCAATATAATTTGAATTCAATACACTAAGGATGGCAGCTCGGCTAGACCTAGATCTTAGCCATGCACAAAAATAAAGATTAGTCTAGCTTAATGGATTGGATGAACAAATATTGCAGGCCCTTCTCCATACAGAGGTAGTCCAACTTCAGAGGAAGATATGGCATGAGAAAAACATCAAATAGAAGCAATTTCAAGAGGGAGATTGGGAACTACTCTATGATCCAATATATTAAAATTTCAAGGGCAAGATGAGGACAAGATGACTAGGACCCTACACTAGAGAAATGCAATGAAAATGGTTCAGTTCTGATCAGAACCATTGATGATGAAGCCATCCCCATGCTTGTCAATGGACACCGGTTGAAAGTCTACAAGAAAGCCCTCTCCAAGAGAGAGTTCATTGAAGGATTGAATAAGTCTGTGATGGTAGTGGATCATGTCTCAGCCTCCACTTCACCCACTCGCTGAAGAAAAAAACAAAAAATTAATGACTCTAGTGAAAACTTCCTTGAAGTGCTTAAGTCTCATTGTTGGGTTGAAAACCTCTCTGGAGGTGGACTAGTGGTGTCAAAAAAAAGAGAGAAGAAAGAAAATGAGATCCCTGGGTGAAAACCCCCCTTGGAGATGGTTGGGGTAGGCAACTAGGGTGAAAACCTCCCTGAGCCACCCTGGCTGTTTTCAAAAAAAAAAAGAGAGAAAAAGAAAAAGAAAAATGATTTTCTAGTTGTATTGCAGGTTTACAGGAGGACTACAGGAAGCAACAACAGGTACCAATGGAGCTCTGAGACCAATACTAGCACCTGTCCTATCCTCTGTTATGCTCTTAACATGCAAATGATACCCAAATACAGAATATGCGAAGAAAAGAGACCGAGAACATAGAATATGCGAAGAAAATATACCCAGAACACAGAATGGAAATGATTTTATTATTCAGAGAGTAATGTTCACTTGCCTCTTCGAGGGGGCAACCTCCAATAGAGGAGAGCTCGATTACAAAAATAAGACATAATGCTCCTCGCAGGGAGTCTCTATCCTTTATATATGACTCCTACGTGTAATACCACGGGCCAATACTGCTTATTACTAATACCATCTATCTAATACTATGGCCCATTTGCAACTAACTGTGGTTCCTTTATTAATTGTGGATTAACCACTTACAATTATTAATATGGGATTTATTGACTCTTGACTATGACGTGGTCCCATTACATAGATAAGGGGGTTAGGGTGGGACCCTAACATCCTCCCTCACCTTTCTCCATCATTCTTGACATTCTTTTCACCTCACTATGCTTCTTTTTCAAAAATTGTGTTTTCTACAGGAGGCCCTAGGTTTTCTATAGGAGGCTCCTGTAGAAATTACAGAGAGCCAGAAATGGATTTTAAAGGAAGTTTGAGGAGTAGGGAAGTTTCATAAAAGATTTATAAATCATCTTGTAGTCTTCAAACCACTTTTCCATTATTTCTAGACTTGCATCACATCCCAAGCATCATTCTTCTTCCTACCTAAGAAAAAACATAGAAAACAATAGTTTAAAAAAAAAAAAACAAAAATAAGAAAGGGAACCACTCCATCCACCTCACTTGAAACCTACCATTTTCCTATCCATCTCTATCCACATTTTTGGCATCATTTTCACAGCTCCAAGCATAGAAAAATATACAATTTCGAAGGGAGAAGCAGCTACAGGAGCTCCTGTAGGAATTCCTGTAGTAGTTGATCCCATTGAAATCAAGCCACATCAAAAAAAAAGTGCAACCACGAAGATTGAAGGAGACATCTGAAGCTTAAATCTAGCAAGAGGATACCTGCACAAGACAAATAGCCACATATCAGAAAGCAGATAGCATGCAGCAAAGGAAATATAGGCATGCAACAATAGAAGCAGCCAAAATACCTCACAGCACATACATTTGACTCACAAGTAAGTGACTAACCTGCTCCTCTATTTGCATTTATGTAATTGAAAGATATGAATGTGAAACAAGATGGTTGAGGTTAAACGAGGAAAAGGTAGCCAGTTAACTTGGCCACCCTCATCTAGTTGACTGCACTCAGCTGAAGATGTCACCCACATGCACGCATACTCAACTCAGAGAAAGACACCAAGGATAGGTAGTGGAGGGTATGTAAACTCTGATGCAATCAGGGGAGATGATCACGAGGAAAGGGAAATGATGACAAGATATGTGGGGACCAACAGTCTGAATGGGGCCAATGTACACTTGGCCAGCTCACCCTCAATCACCGGAAATATTCCTAAAAAGCAATAAGTACGCCTCACCGAAGCACTCTCACCACCTTTCTCCTTCATTCTCTCCTTGAAACTCCACTCCTACTACTTTCTCGTGCCCCCAAAAGCCTCACATCTATCATTCTCCATTGATCTCTCCCATATCCCTGCTCTCAGCATTCTACAGGAGCACTTATAGGTTCTACAAGAGAACCTACAAGAATCCTACAGGAGGGTTAGTAGTGTTGTACAGGAGGGCTAGTAAGCTGTTTTGGAGAGGGAAAAAATGGTTTTTAGCACAATTATCGGGCTAAAGAGGTAGGTTCTTGGCATACCTCCATTGAATATCACAATATGCAAACAATGGTTTAGTTTTGAGGAAATAGAACTTTTAGGTGGAGGAAATACATAACAAAATTTCTGCTTATTTCCTAAAAAAGACACAGTCTTCCTGTTTCTCTGTTTTTCTTCAAAAATAGTTCTCTCATTTGGTTTCCCAAAGAAGCGTAAACAAAATTATAGGAGGTTTTATGAGGAAGGAGCCCACCAATTCCTCCAGGCTCCATGCACACCCCCAAGTAGTGGACATATTCACAAGAGCCAATTAGATGAAATGTTTTGAGAAATTATGAGTGTTTGATGAGGAAATTGCTCAAGAATTTTCCCACTCTTTGGTCCCTCATTTCTAAACACATGCCACTATTACCTTTAGGGGCCCTTCCATGGAGATAACCCTTGAATTTATTAGTAGGGTCACCACCCTTCCTCTTGGGTTACCTTGGAGCAGAGATGAAAAACCAATTGGACAGGCTACCAAGAAAAACTTCTTCCAAAACAATGAAACCCCTTTACAGGATGTAGGTTTTAACCCCATATAGAAATTACCTGCATAAGAATTCTAAAACACATAAAATAAACAATGCAAGAGCATAACACATAAAAAAGTATACACATAGATTTTCTGGTGGATCCCAAAACCAGGACTACCAGCTTGATTTTTCATTATGTTCCTTTCAATGTTACAATATATATTTATACATGTCGAAGCATCCAATACCATGGTCCAAAAACCATCACGTCCAAATCCATGGACCGTAAAACCATCATGTTCAAAAAGCATGTGCAAAAAGTATGCACAAAACCATAGGTGGGTCCGTCCAACCTAACATAGGGTCCATAACCAAAATTTTCTGAGGCACTGCCCAGACCCCATAAAGTGGTGTTATGGGTATGCCTCAAACCCCCTATAACCTTCCCGCTACACAATCAGCACAATGAAGGGGGGCTCCACCCCCCCTCTAACCCCTTGGTTAACTACGTCAGTTAGTCGTAGAAAATATATAACAGAACCCAACATTCTCCCACTTATTGTTTTCTTTCCATAGGGGCCACAAGAGAGCTTAGTCATTTTTCCAACCCTGAAATGCCCATTGTCTCTCTACACAAAGGGAACTTCTCAGAGCTCACAGATTTTGTCAATGCATTTGCAGTATTCTTCAAAGTTTCCACCTTTACCAGCAACACCTTTTTTTCTTCTATCATATCCCTCACAAAGTGATA
>APFE030632127.1:55535-76717 GCA_000404065.3 Pinus taeda | reverse complement strand
GTTATAAAATAAAATTAAAATAAAATATTTAAAAATTTATTGACATATAATTTTTTCTACATTACATCTAATCCATACTCTCCCTAACACTAAATTGTAAAATGCCTCTCAACACAATCATATCCAACAATAAGTTAATTCTTTTGTTCAAAATCGCTAACCCAAAACACTACTTATCCTCTTAAATAATATTAAATTGATAAGTGAAAAACTTACATCTCAATTTTAAACTTTAAATAATCATGTCAAGCAATGAACTAATTCTTTTATGCAAAATTTTCAATATATTTTAGTCTGAAATAAATGGTAGTAGGTTCATTTTGTTTTTTATCATATGTTTTTTTATTATTTTAATTTTATAAAGAATAATTTATTTTTATTTTAAAACTTATGATTATTATAATATAATTTTTATTTCATTTTTAAAATAATATTTAAAATATAAATATATTATATTTAATAAATTTACATATATTAAAAAGAAATCGTAAGAAATTTTTTCTTAGGTGATTTATATTAAAAAAATTCCCTTACTTCATTATAATCAACAAACTTAATTCAAAATTTATATATACTAAAATATTTTATTTTTAATTAAATTAATAACAAAATATTCTAAACTTAAAAAATTAAATTATCACATAGCAACCAATAAATGGTCACCATAAAAAAACATAAATGGTGACATAGAAAAACATAAACGCTACTGAGCAAATCACGGGATAAATAGATAAAAACAACTAAGACCTATGCTACTCATCAGTATTGAAGACTACATGTGATTAAATATGCATCTCTATATCCACACTCGTAAAACATGATGTTGTCCGGTGGATCAGCTTTCTAACCCCCGTGCTACGAGATTTAAAATTACTTTTATAATTTTTAACTTTCGTAAAAGAGAATTAGGTTCTTGTTTTTCATAAAAAATTTGCAAAACTATCAAGTAAATGATATGGTAAAGAGATAACAACAACTAATATCCGTGCTACTAATCAGTATTGAAAATTGCACGAGCTTAAATATACATCCTTAGTTATTGATAATAATAATCTGACTACGGAGATCCCGACTCATACAACATTATGTTATCCGATAGCTGAGCTTTCTAATCCCCGCTTTGTGGAAAATCACCGATAAAATGTACAACGGATTTGATGGGAAGGTAATCCCCGCTTTGTGAAAGTCACCGATAAAATGTACAACGGATTTGATGGGAAGGTAATCCCCGCTTTGTGGAAAATCACCGATAAAATGTACAATGGATTTGATGGGAAGGTAAAACATATTATCAACCGATCACTTAGTGAAACGAGAGAAGAGGCGTAATCAAAAAGTTAAAATCATATCAAATCATTGTACATAAGGGAGAGATTATTAATGTTGTGCATCGACCAATAATTGATATAGTATTGGTCCCACCAAACTATCATAAATTGAGACTTTTGAAACCAATATTTAAACAAACATAAATAATATTAAGTATAAATAGGTATTAATTTATGTCTAAAATTTCCCCATATATTGATTGGGCCCACAACTGTCCATAAATAGTATTTCGCTAGTTAAGATTGCAAACCATATTTACCCAATTAGAAAACAGCGAAAACGGTAAAGGCTTCAAAATGGTCTATTCAAAAAGTAGAAAGCATCAGTCACTTCAACCCCCACTCATCAGAACTGCAGCTTTGTATCCCAAATAAACATGCTAACAAAAGGGAATGTATGTCAGCGATAATTGCTGTGTTGTTCAACAACTCAACACCCTATGTTCAATAAATGACACACAACCCAATAACATTTAAATCCACTTTGTGCAATAAATGACACCCAGACCCAATAACTGCAATAAATGACACCCAACTCATTCTATTTCTCATTAAAACAGATCAAAGCACATGGATCAACAAATAACCAATTCTCAACCATTAGATCACATCAAATTAAATCCACATCACACATTCAAAATGAAGCCATTGCAATCCATGTCCACCAATTAAATTCAAGTGCCCAAAACTATAAAAGAAGTCCACCCACTGTTGAAGTTGCATCTTGTGCTTTCAAACCATTTAGCGAACTTGAAGACAACATCACAAAACAGTTGCCAATATATCCAGGTTAATTATATGAATTACAATTCATTCTTCTTATAGTTTTGTTTTCATTGTTTTCATTTATCACATTTCTTACTTGATCTGTTTATCAGATTTCTTACTTGATGTATCTGTTTATCAGATTTCATACTTGATGTGTCTGCCATAACTGCTAGAAAGATACCTGGATGGCTTCACAAACAACGATTGAAAGTCATTGTTCTTATAGCTCTGTTTTCAACGTTTTCATTTATCAGAGTTCTTACATGATCTATCTGGCCATACTAAATATTCAGAGTAACTAAATATTCGAGGGAGGTTTTTCTTGTTTTTCTTGAAGATAATAGGGACGGGGTTCAAAACAGTTCCATGCTACTATAGCAAAAATAAATTCAAAATTTTATTTAATAACCATGAAGCAACAATGATGAGAACAAGAGAAAACGATCTTGATTATAATTCATCATAAACTAGAGACACATCAACAGGGCTCTTTAGTGACTTCATTACATAGATAAGCCTATGTTTTTGGTAGTCATTGCTTGATGTTGGAATACAATACAATTTAGCGTCAAAAGAGACTTCACTAATTTGAATGAGTATGGTATCAAAAATCATTGTGGTATTGGCATGGACCATTATCTTTGTTGTGTTTTATAGTGAGATATGGGCTCAAAGGAATCATGCTTTGAGATGATCAAAGGAGGAAAACAAAACATTGATAAACCACTTGACAGTTATCCTGGTTTTCATCACTTCTGAGATTTTGGCATTGCTTCTTTTTATTCTTCCTTGAGATTGTTACTTACAAATTTCCTCTTCAACTACTATTTTCAAATCAAACCTATGGTCTCTCCAATGAACACAAAATTGAAGATTAAAAATATTCCATGCAAGTGGCATGTTTTACTTAATCAAAGTAACAAAATTTTTGTGGCATGATCATGGGTCCTGGTTATTCATGTATTTCATTGACACCTTGATATGGTATTCCATTCTCACATCCTTCATTTTTTGTGGGAATATTCTCCCATCTTGGTGAGATAAGGAATATTAGACATTTGAGGTTGTGAGTGCTATCCAAAACCTAGAGAAAATATTAAAATGTAAATTCATCAATGTGAAAACTAATTTTTGCAGGTGGCCCAAGGAGGTGAATTTTGACTGCTTATTTCAGGAAAGTGAAGCAAAATTTTGAATCTTGTTATATTGTAAGTTTACTATAAGAATTATTTTTTATGAGTTTATTAATTAAAATTAAGTAGAGCCATGGAATCATTTTTTTACACTACTACATCTCTCCAATATCCTTTTACTTTTAAATTTAATTTAAAAAGCGTTATGAATTAAATAAAGCTAAAATATTTAAAAAAAATATTGACATATAATCTTTCTTAGATTACATTATCCATATACTCTCCCTAACACTAAATTGTAAAATGCCTCTCAACACAATCATATCTAACAATGAGTTCATTCTTTTGTTCAAAATCTCCCACATATAACTCACTACTTATACTCTTAAATAATATTAGGTTGATAAGTGAAAAACTTACAACTCAATTTTAAATTTTAAATAATCATGTCAAGCAATGAACTAATTCTTTTATTCAAAATTTTCATTATGTGACTTAATATTTTAATCTGAAATAAATCTTAGTAAATGGTAGTAGGTTCATTTTGTTTTTTAGCATATTTTTTTATTATTTAATTTTATAAAAAGAAAATTTTAATTTATTATAAATTGAATATGCATCTTCATGTTTAAATATAAATATTAAATTATTTTTAATAATTTATATACAATTAAGAAAAAAAATTTGAGTAGTGAAGTTCACAAGACAATTGTTCTCATGTGATTATTCTCTTACATAATTCTATTTAAAAACTTTCTTCGAATTTATTATAGAGCAATAAAATCTAAATCTCAAAAATTGCATTATCTCAAAATTTTTATTTCTACATTAATTATAATAAAAATTCCAAGATTAAAAAATAATAAATTATCCCATACAAAACCAAATAAATTATCACATCGAAACACATAAACGCTACCAAGCAAATCACGGGATAAATAGATAAAAACAGCTAATACCCATGCCACTCATCAGTATTGAAGACTACAAGTGATTAAATATGCATCTCTGACTAAAGATATCCACACTCATAAAACACGCTGATGTCCGATAGATCAGCCTTTTAATCCCCGCGCTATGAAATTTAAAATTACTTTTATAATTTTAAACTTTTGTAAAAAAATTATTTAGCTTTTAGTTTTTCTTAAAAACATTCCGAAACTATTAGGCAAATGACGGAACTATTTTTTTATTTTTTTATATCATATAACATACAAAAAAAATTCATTTTGATGTTTGTAAAAACAATAATATACTACCAATATTACAACATACAAAAAAAATTAAATACAAAATTAAATATAAAAATAATCGGTAAAGTTACTAAAAAAATCTATTCCATAAATACAATTTTCACAACAACAAAATCTTAAATAACAAATTCAAAATAATCTGTAAAGTCACTTAAAAAAATCCATTCCATAAATACAATTTTTATAACAACAAAATCTTAAATAACTAATTCATAAATTCAAATTAGAAAACAATAACACTTACCCAGTAAACTAAATCATAGAAATAAACAATTGAATAATTAATTATACTTTATTTATCATTGACTTGGTAAATAAATTATCTGAACAAAAACATCCAAGTAGAAATTATGGCAAAACAATAACATTAGCTCTAATTCATATAATAGAGAAATAACATTAGCATTGTAAACAAGTTTGTTATAAACAATATTTTTATAAATTCTTACCGCAACAAATAATGTGTATATATATATGGTAAATAAGGTATATAAAAATCAAAATACTTATATTTATTTGTGGAAAAATTAAAAACAATAATAGTTTATTCCGTGTCTTTATAATAAATAATTATTCTTCACGCATTACATCTATGATGCAAGCATCTAAACCAACTTAGGGTATCTCAGTGAGAGAGCACTAACAAATAGGAAGGATTTCTATCTGAATAATGAGATTGACCTACACAGCCATAGAGTGAGTCCTCCCCTCTGCTCGTCAACAGATACGTCGACAGATATAAAATTCTTGTAGTGTATATGAATATGAATAAATTTCATGTTTGGATGAGTTTCGCTAATGGTGAATAATATTTGCTTTGACATTAGAAGTATTAGTATAGATTTATATTAAATACAGATATAATATGAGTTGAGAAGGATCAAATTATTTGTAAATATAGTTTTAGAGTGAAAAATACAATGTTTTATTTTTCATTATTTAAATTGTATTTTTGAATTCTAAATAAAGTATATATGGGACAACTAGCTTTAGAAAGAGTCTATGGGTTCAATGAAGAAAAAACACAATTGACTTCTTAAAGGTGCAAGGGTTTGTCACTGATCAATGTACTATGGGCTTGCATCTTTTGTTTGTTATAATCCTTAAAACCAACTACGCAGTACTAAGTAAAGGCATTTTCTGACCAGGTTACAATTTTGTGCAGACCTCTAATTTTTTATTAGATCTGGCAAAAAACATTTCAAAGAAATTTGATTCTGACAGTGTTTAAATCATTTTTTTATGATGGAAATAGATTCCACTCCTTTATGATGAAAATAGATTTCACTCTATCAAAAACATCTAGGCACCCAAAATCCTGAAGCTTCATCACTATAACTTAATTTTTCAAAAACTTCCTTCAGATTTCCTCAAAATAATAATTATAACCTGTTTAAACTACTAGCTGAGTAAAAATTTCTCCAACAAAGAAAAGCAGGGTAATTAACATGTATGAATCTTATGTTTACCTCTATCAAGTTTTCAACTTTAATAAGCAGAAAAGATGGACTTTGTTGTGCAGCTATCCATTGGTCATCCTTTGCAATTTAATCCCAATGCTTAATCATCCTGCAATAACAGTGTAATGCCCGTCATGTCTTCATGTGAACTCAGGTCAAAAAACATGGTTTGGACTCTGGCCTGAGGCACAGAGAATACTATTTCATCTTAATTTTTTGCTACGACTTTCCAAACTTCTTCTCAAAGAAATCAGGCTTCAACTATAATGTCTCCACAATTCAACTCAACAGCTTCCCAGCGAGTCTTTTAATTTCAGTATAATATGCATCCACGATCCCTTGCTAAAGCCAAATACTGTCAGTGTAGCAGCAGAATGTCCGAATTTCAGCAATATAATTTGCCCAAAGGAATTTGTCCAAGGCTATATGTCAAAATGCATCAAGGGCTTTATAGTTAATTCGGGTATTACGGGTTTGAATCTCTGTATTGGCAACGTATTGCGACATTTAACATCCGATGTGGACCACCAAAAGTGTAATTGGTCACTGATCTTTGAAACCTTTGAAACCATTCTGAGACAGATGGAAACAAGTGGAATCATATAAAAACCTGCAATTTCACTTTCAGTTGCTTCCAGAAACACATTTTGCCGCCCAAAATATGATTGCAATAAATAAAGTGGAACACAGGTTATTAAGTATCCAACCAAGGACATCATAACTTTTATATAATAAGTTTATATGCTTTTCCAATTAAACTATTTTAACATTTTACATAACACGTTTATATAGTTTATTTTAGAATGATTTTAATATTAAAAATATTATCATATATGAATGTAGCAAAAATTGTAATGGAGTAAAAGTGAAATGAAACCAATTTAATATTATCTAATAATATATTTATAAGGAATAAAAATGAAATAGGTTTTTTTATTAAGATGGGGTATCTATATTCATAATAAATCATGATATTAAAATATTTTTTACAACTCCCCTTTTTAGCAGAGGGAAAAAAATATTCTAAAACCTTTTTTTTTAATAGAAGAAAAAAAGTATTGTAAAAGAAGCAAACTTAAGTCCACATTAACAAATTTTGATCTCATGGATGTTAATTACCACCACTATCAAATAATATATGTTTGGAGCTCATGGCAAGATGCTAAAATGAAGATATTTATGTATGGGACTAAGTGGCTAGATATTGAGAAAATCTAGACAAAAGCTAGATCTTGTTAAAAAGCACACAATCCATTTATCTATGGGACTAAGGATAGACCTTGAAAAAAAGGTAGATTGAAGCTAGATCTTGCCAAAGTACATGAAAATTTCGAAAAAATGTAGATTGAAGTTAGATTTTGGCTAAAAAAACACATAATCTTATTAAAAAAAACTTTAATTACTATCAATGAATCTCTTTTTCATGCAAATATCATTTAGATTGAAACAATACTTTGATCAAACTAACAACAAATCATTCTAGATAGCATGATTTTCTTTAAATAATAATTACTAATAAACTTACACTTACATCAATAATACTATCATCATTATCCACTCACAACTGATATGTAATAAATTTTATCAACTTAAAAATAAATAAAATATAATTTTAAAAATATCAAACCCAACGCCATATTCACAAACATATGATCAAAACCAGCACTACATCAAAACCAACGCTACTCAGAAAAAAAATTTGTTTAACCATAGTTGAACAATCCATATAAGCAATAACCCACTATTACTTTAAAAAAAAAAAACAATACTACCAAAAAAACAAATGTCTAGCCAGAGGTAGGTAGACATATCTATCTGAAACAACAATCAGCACATTAATACTGAAATCTACAATCAATATAATTAAACTCAAAAGCTGAAAATACAATGATTTACAACCTGAAAACTCACCATCACAGGAACTCTCAAAATTAATTTTATAAAGTCAAAAGCAACTGCAACATACAAACAGTGGTATGCCCATTTGGAATTAAACCTGGATTATTAATTCAGGGGAGTGAAGGAATTAATCAAATAATACTTGGAAGAAGCACCATTGTCCTCAAGCCTAGTGGGCAATTTTCTTAATCTGTTGTTCTCTCTGCAATCCTTCCGAAAGCTTGGCCATGTCAATCATGGGATGTCCAGCTGATGATCAGATATGGGACATGCAAAGCTTTCCGAAGAATTGCAGAGAGAACAAAAGATTATCGAACTTGATAAAATACTTAACTCCGTCAGGACTACTGTAAGTTCTTTCATAAAAGCCTTTGTTACAAACGCTTACTGAACAAATAAATTCAGATGACCTAAATGAAACTATAGCTCGGCAATATTGATTGAATGGCGAAACTATGATTTTTATGGACATATTTATAAGATTATAGGAACTCAATAAGGGATGAAACTCGTTAATTACCAGGAATTTACTATATTCGCAACAAATGTTATTTAGGCTATATTCATTCCCCGGCCTGTGTAGAGATTGCTCTATGTGCCTCTATAGGGATTGATGATGTCATGCGTACACCCCAAACAATGTGATTTCTTGTTTTTTCAAACGTCGTTAGTAAGTCGTGACACGTATCCTATAAACTTTCGTCTCCACGATACGCTCAGTAGAGAGACCACATCATTACCATATTTATTATGTACTGATCACATGTACAAATGGGCTTATACATCAAGGGAGCCTTATAGGAAACGTTTATCAACTGAGTCAAACCAAATATCATGAAAAGACTTTTAACAACAAATTTTAAAAAGAAAAAATATAAGAAGATTATAATTTATAACTACATGCTGCAATCATTGTTTACTATTCTTGCGCCGATGCTTAACAACCCTTTTAAAAGAGGAAAAATATAAGAAGATTACTTGTAACTACCCTTCAGCCTTGTGCTACTATCCTTTAGACTACTAAAAGTATAGAATGTGGCCATTAAATAGTATATGATGATTGATGGGAAATTATGGCTCTCGTATATAAGTATAACTTTTGTCACAACTACTAATAAGAAATAAAAGAAATTGGCTTTTGAAGCAAAAAATCTAAGGTACTAATTACCTTTAATTATGGGATGTTTGACGAAACTGCGTTGTTGTTACACCAGTTTCGCGTTGCTGTAACACCGTATCCGGTAAACGTTTTTTTTATTATTTCTGTTATGCAAAACATAGTATTGTTCTGTTTTCAGTTTTGTTTTTGAATTATGAGAAATTCTAACAGCGTTGCTGCAACACCAAACTACGTTGCTGCAACACCAAACTGCTTTGCTGAAACACCGTTTCCAGCAAGCGATTTTTCAGTTTTCTGTGTTAAAACAGAGTGTTAAAAACAGAGCATTTTTTTTGTTTGTCTGTTATGGAATATCCACAGCATTCCAACAATTTTGACATATAGCCTTTGGAAAATTCCATTGGGTTTTAGACAAATTCCTTTGGGCAATTTATATTGCTGAGATTCGGACATTCTCCTGCTGCACTGACCGTATTTTGGTTTTGACAGGGGATCGTGGATGCATATAATCCTGAAATTAAAAGACTCGCTGGGAAACTGTTGAGTTGAGTTGTGGAGACATTATACTTGAAGCTTGATTTCTTTGAGAAGTTTGGAAAGCCATACCAAAGAATGAGAATGAAAGAGTATCCTCTCTGCCTCAGGCCAGACCATGTTTTTCGACGTGAGCTCACATGAAGACATGACGGGCATTACACTATTATTGCAGGATGATGAAGCACTGGGATTAAATGTCTAAGGATGACCAATGGATAGCTGCACAACAAATTCCACCTGTTCTGCTTATTAAAGTTGGAAACTTGATAGAGGTAAACATAAGATCCTTACAAGTTAATTACCCTGCTTTCCTTTCTGGGAGAAATTTTTACTAGTGGGTAGTTTAAATTGGTGAGCATTATTATTTTGAGAAAATGAAGAGGAAATTTTTGAAAATCTAAGTTATGGTAGTGAAGTTTCAGGGTTTTTTTTGATAGTGTGAAATCTATTTTTATTATTAAAAAATGATTTAAACTTTCATATAATGGAATTTCTTAATTTTTTTTTCCGAAATCCAACAAAAGATTTGCTATATGCCCAAAATTGTAACCCCGTTAGAGAACGCCTTTACTTAATGCTATGTAAAAAGTACTATGTAATTGGTTTTACGGGTTGTAACAAACGGAAGATGCAAGAGCATAGTACATCGAGTAGTGACAAATGGTTGCAGGTCGGTTTTTCATACTCCTAAAATCGAACCAGATATTACATGCAATATTATTGATGTTGATTCATTCGCCCAACTCATCCAAGCTTGAAGTTTATTCATGTAGATTACATGAATTTTATATCTGTCGACGAATAGAGGGGGAGGACTCAGTCTATGGCTGCGTGCAAGATAGAGAAAGATGCCCAGGCCAAGAAAATCAATCTCATGTTTCAGATAGAAATCCCTCATATTTGTTAGTGTTTCTGTCACTGAGATACTTAAGCTTGTTTAGATGCAACATCATACATTATAGTAGGGTTGGAATTGACAGGCAAAATGCCCGTCACAAGGCATTTTGACCATATTTTACCTTTAAAAATTTTAAAGACCATATTTTACGTTTAAAAATTTTAAAAACCGTTTTTGTGATGAGTTTTCAAAATTATAAAACGTATTTTTGACGGTTCACTTTTTTAAAGAGACGTCATTACTACCTCTCAAAAAACAGTATTGGAATCTGATCCTCGTAATATATTTTATTGACCGATCAATAAAGAAGTGCGTTAATATTTAGAATTACTCTATAATATTTGTTTTTATTGAAATAAATTAATTTTATGTTATTTAAAGTCATAAGTGTATATTTGATAGCACTTATTTAGTGGTAATATATTATATTGCGTGATTAATAATTAAGTAGCTTAATATTTGTAATTTAGGTTATAATATTTGTTTTTATTTAAATAAATTAAATTCATGTGGTTTATATTTAAATAATTTAAGTTTGTTGGGTTTATTAAAAAATTGAACTTCACATCGACTTCATGATATTAAGATGGTGGAGAGGATGGGCATTGTGGAGGATAGTTTTTGGTGAACTCTAAAGTTTTTGAGATGGAAATTTTTTTGGGAAGTTTTTTTTGTTTACATTTGTGGAAGAAATCTATTTGTTTTTACTGAAATTGCAACATTTAAATTATCTAACAAAAATCCAAATTGAGATATTAAAAGAGGAGTAGCTTGATTGCAATGATAATTGTGAGTAAAATGGTTTTCTAGATTTACTCATAATTTTTGTATCATGTGTTTGGGAGAAGCACTGAATCTCGATGGTGGTTTGGGTATTGTGGATCCCATCCATGAGTAAAACAACTTTTATGATTCAACAAATCATTTAGTTATGGTCATGTTGTTTTTTTCTTATTATAAATATGTGAGAAAAATTAACACAGTTGTGTGATTGAAATATTTTTTTTTAATTAAACCTTTATTAATGAAGAGTCGATTTATTATCAAAACATTTTGATTGAAGGGCAAAATTTTAAACATAATGTTCTTTGATAGTCAACATAAAAACCTAAAATGTCAAAAAAAAATTGTGACGAGTAATGAAAAAACCAAATTCCAACCTTATTCAGCAGTATCAGCTTATGCGAACAGAAGAATAATCATAACTAAATAAGACTACACGCTGAAAAGCTAATTGAAATTAAGAAAAATAAAATAAAATATTTTTAAAAAATAAATTAAATTGTTTTGGGGTAAAGTTAATTTTAATAAATATGATTAATTTTTTAGTCAAACTTAAAAACTAATTCACAGTAAAATATACGGAATGTGATTATCCACTACCATGGGCAAGGATAATAATTGATTGAAATGATAAATATCCTATTTAATTTTATAAATAAACATTAAATATTTTATATAATATATAATTTCATTTATTTTATCATATACGAAAATAAAAAGAAAAGATCAAATTTTCATTTAATATGTTAAATTAAATTTCCTAAAACAAATATTTAGAATGAAAAAAATGTTAGTTATTATTAATATATAAACCAGTACACCATGTCACAATACTTTCATGGACACACTCTACTATACGTGGCCAGAAGCAAGTCTAGAACGCAAAAAGCCTCCATGACCAAAATATAAACAAAAACATATATATCATCGGCAGAGACAAAGAAAGCTATTTTATGTCCATAGAACAACCATAGAAAATGGAGTGAAACCGCGGAGAACAAAATACATATACAGAGTTTCGAGTCTGCCTGAGACATTGAGCATCGAGCTCATGGACTCTGCAAAGACAGCCAAAGCAACTATAGACATCAACCTGGGAGGGTCAGCGTTCCAACATCCATTGTGATGTTGTCCACCAGCAAAGTAATATGTAATCAGCGAACCGAAGTCGGAATACCCTGCTTTGACATGGCCTCTGCAAAGGTATTATATTCCCGGTGAATGTGTTGGAAGGAAATATGTTGAAAAGACCTTTCTGAAATATTCAATATTTCAGAGCTATCCCGGTAGATGAAAATGGGAGATAGAAGATAACCGCAACATGTGATTGATTAGTGCTTGTGAGTCCTCAATGATTTGGATGCTTATTATATCCAAAAATCTGACAAACCACACTAAACCTCATAGTGAAGTAGGTTCAACCCTCATATTTGTGCCATTTCTCCCAAACCAATGTATTTTATACTATTGATGTGGATTGTTGCGAAGCCACGCTCCACAACCTATGTGTCACGCCCCCAATCTTTTTTTTTTTCTTTATTGGGGGGGTGCGGCACCACCGTACGCTCTATTAGAGTGTATATGGACTACGCCTTCACAATACTTATTCCGCTTTGCTGTATAAGTATAACCATGAATCCTTATAACCGAACTATAATTATTATAATTCCACAACCAATTATAATCTTATGTTCAATTATAATCAATTATCTCATAACCGTATTATAAACCATTAACCAATATAATTATCAGCAATGTATACCGAATTCAACACATTGACAAGTAATTATTTGGAAGGGGCAACTCCCGAACGAGTTCACCCACAAATCTTATTATCCTTTTCAAATTTACAACAGTGCATGCGCCGGGCGTAGAACCCACGGCCTGCACGACAATTACAACAAGCTTTCAGAACAGCCTTTTATCATACCCGTCTCCTATACCAAGTGCGCACTCAGTCGTGCGACTTCATGCCAAGACCGGCGTATATACTATCTGCACCCTTCGTCGTTCGACCTCTAACCGTCCGTCCAAAACCCGAGCTGCGTCCCTTTACATTTGCGTTAAAGAATTGCGCATCACCGAACTGCACTCTTCTGTCTTGTTGAAGACTTGTGTTGATCGATTGATCGAGTGATTGATGCCTCAAATGGCTCCAATGCTCCGCCTATATATAGGCTTCCACTGCCATTTGAGTGAGGGGTGCCGGTGGTAAAGCCGACCCCCAATTTTACAACATCCGCCCCTTAACACTACAAAGCCGACGCATGTTTATTTCCGAGCCGTCGTGTCTTCCCCGTTTGGCGGGTCGGCCTTTGTTACACAAAGCCGACCAACGCCAAAGGGTATATCCCTTCCGGCTATACGTGCTCCGCCCGCTCGTAACCTGTGCGTTATCCATCGTTCGGACTATTTCCCACTTCGCCCGTTGCTTCATTGCCTCCTCGTCCGCTGCCGATGTTGCCACACCCGGTTCCATTCGGGTGCACCTTTGTTTTGTGCCAACGCCATACGACGTAGCCCTGGCGGGTGGGCGCACCTTGCGTGCGGCCCTCCGCCTTTGTCATGTGTTATTCACCCGATCACCCAAACTGCCATATGTTCGAACTGTCATCGCTCGCCAGCTGAACGCCGAACTGCTCGTGCGCTCCCGAACTGTCGACGACCGCACCGCTCGAACGCTAAATGTCTGTGTGCTTGGACTGTTGTGTGTGTTCGGCCTGTCAAACTGTTCGAACTGTTAAACGGGCGTGCGCCCAGCGCACTGCCCACAGCTAATTCCGCCACAATCTCGTTCACCCGTGGGCGTTCCGTTTGGCCACTGTGTGTGCGGGTATGTTCTGCCCGACCTACACCGGTTCCATCCTCGTTCCGCCCGCGGTACCTATGCGCCATTTCGCTGCTGCACATCCCGTGTTGGTGTCTTCGTTCAGGGAGTCCGCCCCTCGGGCGCGGGTCGCCCGCCCGTTGTGCGCGGAGCCCCTTTGTCAATCGCCAACCGGTTTGTCAAACGAACGTGTAGCCTCGCCTGGTGCCTGTTTGCTGCTCCCGGGTCGTGCCCACTGCCGGGTGAAGTCATGTTTGCCCGTCGTGCGGGTCGCCCACCTGTTGTGTGGAGCACCTGATTCCTCAGGGCATGACATGCTCCTCCACCCTAAGATGTTGTCGTCCCGACAACAATTCATCCCGGTAGCTTTCCACCGAAATCATCAGTAACCATAATATAGACTCCTCATCAACAATTCTACCTCCATCAGATCACCAAACTGTTTTATGCATATGGTCAAGTGTCACACATCTTGACTATGTGTTCACACCTGCTTTACGATCCCCTGCCCAGGTCCATGGGAACCCCACCTTTCTGCCGCATACTGAGATCATCCTGCGTGCCCAATCAACCAAAGGGCTCACTGCCTTGAGCAGTCAACAATGAGCCCATCCTCCGTATCATCTAAGAAGATAGGAAGGCCAGGAAGTTTCATTCCTGACTCTCGTCCACCCATGTGTCGGATTGATGCTGTGTCCTTAAGCATTTATGCGCAGCTTCAATCTCTTCCTCTTGAGTAGCAGCGGCCACTTTTGGTCGAGAAGGACAGTTCTTAACCCTGTGTGGCCCCGCACATAACCAACACTTCAAAAGTTTCTTCCTCTTGAGGTACCCTGCTTCGTCTTGTTTGTCCGGAGAACTCGGTCTTGGATCGGCTTGTCTTGTCCCAAGCTTCCCTTCTACCACGTTCTGTTCAAACGTATTGCCAAATGATTCATCGACCAAGTCTTTGGAGCTAAACTTCCGGAGGTCCATAGTATGTTCACGGTAGTGAGCTTTCAACTTGTCGATATAGTCGAGCTCTTCTTGCTCAATTACGACCACCTTCTTGCCAAGGAGTCTTCTCCTTATTTCTTCCTCGACTTGCCTAACTTCCATTTCCACTTTAGACTTTTCCTCCCTTAACCGAGCCCTCTTATCGAAGATCTCTTGAAGACCTAGTCTATTTTGGTGGATTTCTTCGTCAACCTTGTCGAGCTCAATATTCGTCGTACTCTCGCATTGGCTTCTGAGTTCTTTCAACTCCTTCCTAAGTTCCGAATAACTCTCCCGAATCTTCACAATTTCGGTCTGCATCGCAACCCAGCTAGAGTTCCATCTACCCATGTGCTCCAATACTTCGTACCGGAGTGCTTTGACTGCGCTGTGGTCACTTCCGCTGTCAAATCTCTCCATACTTCGGCGTGTATCTACCTTAGAACAGGCAGATTCACCTTCAATTTTCAACTTGGATTTCCAGGTTTCCACGAGCAACCCTGCTCTGATACCAACTGTCACGCCCCCAATCTTTTTTTTTTCTTTATTGGGTGGGTGCGGCACCACCGTACGCTCTATTAGAGTGTATATGGACTACGCCTTCACAATACTTATTCCGCTTTGCTGTATAAGTATAACCATGAATCCTTATAACCGAACTATAACTATTATAATTCCACAACCAATTATAATCTTATGTTCAATTATAATCAATTATCTCATAACCGTATTATAAACCATTAACCAATATAATTATCAGCAATGTAAACCGAATTCAACACATTGACAAGTAATTGTTTGGGAGGGGCAACTCCCAAACGAGTTCGCCCACAAATCTTATTATCCTTTTCAAATTTACAACAGTGCGTGCCCAGGCGTAGAACCCACGGCCTGCACGACAATTACAACAGGCTTTCAGAACAGGCCTTTATCATACCCGTCTCCTATACCAAGTGCGCACTCAGTCGTGCGACTTCGTGCCAAGACCAGCGTATATACTATCTGCACCCTTCGTCGTTCGACCTCTAACCGTCCGTCTAAAACCCGAGTTGCGTCCCTTTACATTTGCGCTAAAGAATTGCGCATCACCGAACTGCACTCTTCTGTCTTGTTGAAGACTTGTGTTTATCGATTGATCAAGTGATTGATGCCTCAAATGGCTCCAATGCTCTGCCTATATATAGGCTTCCACCGCCATTTGAGTGAGGGGTGTCGATGGTAAAGCCGACCCCCAATTTTACAACATCCGCCCCTTAACACTATAAAACCGACGCATGTTTATTTCCGAGCCGTCGTGTCTTCCCCGTTTGGCGGGTCAGCCTTTGTTACACAAAGCCGACCAATTCCAAAGGGTATATCCCTTCCGGCTATACGTGCTCCGCCCACTCGTAACCTGTGCGTTATCCATCGTTTGGACTGTTTGCCACTTCGCCCGTTGCTCCATTGCCTCCTCGTCCACTGCCGATGTTGCCACACCCAGTTCCGTTCGGGTGCACCTTTGTTTTGTGCCAACGCCATATGACGTAGCCCGGGCGGGTGGGCGCACCTTGCGTGCGGCCCTCCGCCTTTGTCATGTGTTATTTGCCCGATCACCCAAACTGCCATATGTTCGAACTGTCATCGCCCACCAGCTGAACGCCGAACTGCTCGTGCGCTCCCGAACTGTCGACGACCGCACCGCTCGAACGCAAACTGTCTGTGTGCTCGGACTGTTGTGTGTGTTCGGCCTGTCAAACTGTTCGAACTGTCAAACGGGAGTGCGCCCAGCGCACTGCCCACAGCTAATTTCGCCACAATCTCGTTCACCCGTGGGCATTCCGTTTGGCCACTGTGTGTGCGGGTATGCTCTGCCCGACCTACACCGATTCCATCCTCGTTCCGCCCGCAGTACCTGTGCGCCATTTCGCTGCTACACATCCCGTGTTGGTGTCTTCGTTCAGGGCGTCCGCCCCTCAGGCGCGGGTCGCCCTTGGGTCACCTGCCCGTTGTGCGCGGAGCCCCTTTATCAATCGCCAACCGGTTTGTCAAACGAACGTGTAGCCTCTCTCGGTGCCCGTTTGCTGCTCCCGGGTCGTGCCCACTGCCGGGTGAAGTCATGTTTGCCCGTCGTGCGGGTCGCCTGCCCGTCGTGCGGAGCGCCCGATTCCTCAGGGCATGACACTATGTTAAGAGAAATGGAACGATTGCCAATGTTTCTGCGAAAAACAGCTCCAGAAACGATACGGGACAGGAAACCACGTTTTATACGAGCGTTTTTGTTTTTATTGACAGGAAACTGGTTTCTGGTGAAACAGATCGTTTCCGACAACGTATTATGCAAAAACGTTTATCCGTTTTCGCTACAACGTTTTGGTTCCGTCTCCATTTTTCCTCCGTTTCTATATTTCCTTTTCAACTTATTAAATACCATTTAATAAACAACAATTTCCAAATTGGTCCCATTTCAAAAATAACAGTTTCCGAGTTGAGTTATGCGAGTCAAGAAAAGTTTAAGGAGAGAGGAGCGCATTCAACATATTCCATAGCCTAGATTCGCCATTCAGGAGACACCGATCAAGAAAAGTTAAAGCAGAGAGGATCACATTCAACATAGTCCATAGCATTCTGGATTTGTTTGAGAATTCCCAATTCTCAGGTATGTTTTCATATACTTCAATGAACCTAGGCTAGCAATTGACTTCTTTACTTTTTCACTACAGTTCATTGGCAGCCGGAATTGTTCTGGAGATCTGTTCAAGTTTTCTTTTGCACTGTGATTATGTGATTGTATATCATTATTGCTAGCTTCGTTGGATGGTTTTTTTGGCTTATAGCTTGGTTTAGGTTTTTTTAAAGAGAAGTCAAATAGGAAATTGTATAGGCTGCAATGGCTTAATTTGTTTTAATGCATTATGTTCAACTTAATCCAGCAATAGCGTATTGACTAGAGTTGTTTTTCATTCCTTGTTCTGTCAGAGCTTTCTTAAAGAGAAGTCAAAGAGGAAATTGTATAGGTTGCAATAGTTTAATTTGTTTTAATGCATTATGTTCAACTTAATCCAGCAGTAGCGTATTGACTGGAGTCCTTATTCATTCCTTGTTCTGTCAGAGCTTCCCATCGTTTCAGTGTTATTAGTGGTTTATAAACTATGGATGCAATTAAAGGCTTATTTTCCTGCTTTCCATGCTTTTTTGGTAACATCCATTCTGCATTCTGACATCCATGCCCACATGGAACTCATATAAAAGAGACTATCATTAGCATTTAGTTGGGCATCATATCTAAGCAAGTTTGGTCTGAAAATTTATGAGAGCATCTCCACATGTGTGAAGGGCAAGAAGACCTCTCTTTCAGCTACATTGACTTTGTTAACTGTGTTTTGACTAGGGAATTTTGGTATTCGTTCTACATCTTTTTATACTATTGTGGAAGGACGAGTACTCGCGAAGTCCGTTGTTTTTTTTGAGACAGCATCTTCGCTCCTACACTGCAACATTGACTTGAGCTGACCACACTCCTTAACTATGGATTTTAGTGAGACTCTTTGATTGATTCGTTGAATTTTCTGTGGTGGATTTAGATCGAGTTTTGACCGTTCATTACAGTCATGAACTGAGGAGAATGTTATACATAGTCAAATTGATCCTTAAGATGCAACAAATTCTCATTTCGATTGCACTCTTCCTTCATTGATAATCAATGAATAGATTTTTGTTGCTAACATTGAATATAGGTTGCACGGTTGGGTAGAACACTAACATATTTATAAATGTTCCTTTAGAACTTCACATGTGGAAACATTAAATTTTTATGATTAATGTTGTGTTTTATATTATTAATCTTTAACTTTATTTTTCCTCTCTCCTAGTTTTTTATATACAACTGCAAACTTTGTTTCTGGTTCTCGTTACCTTTTCGTTTCTGGTAACATAGTCCACAACCACATGATCCACCCTGTTCTGCTCTATCAAAATACCCAATAGGGTAGGATATGAGAGGAGCATATTTTCTACAAGGAATTCCTTTATCCACTGTGTTTGTCTGCATCAAAGCCTTCAATCCAAAAAAATATTGTTGATAATATATTCTATATTAAGAGTCATGTCATCAAATATGATGGAGTTTCTAGCCTTCCAAATTTCCCAAAAAATCACAAGGGGAATGGCCATTTGTTTTTTTTGGGTCTCTTGCTCCACCACATCAAACAAGCATCAATTGAGTCATATCCACCCTCTTCTGCTCTATCAAAATACCCAATAGGGTAGGATATGAGCGGATCATATTTTCTACAAGGAATTCCTTTATCCACTGTGTTTGTCTGCATCAAAGCCTTCAATCCAAAAAAAATATTGTTGATAATATGTTCTATATTAAGAGTAGTTCCATCAAATATGATGGAGTTTCTAGCCTTCCAAATTTCCCAAAAAATCACAAGGGGAATGGCCATTTGTTTTTTTTGGGTCTCTTGCTCCACCACATCAAACAAGCATCAATTGAGTCATGTACCATATGTGAGACGTTTTTGTTTCTGGTAACATAGTCCACAACCACATGATCCACCCTGCTCTATCAAAATACCCAGTAGGGTAGGATATGAGTGGAGCATATTTTCTACAAGGAATTCCTTTATCCACTGTGTTTGTGTGCATCAAAGCCTTCAATCCAAAAAAATATTGTTGATAATATGTTCTATATTAAGAGTCGTTCCATCAAATATGATGGAGTTTCTAGCCTTTCAAATTTCCCAAAAAAATCACAAGGGGAATGGCCATTTGTTTTTTTGGGTCTCTTGCTCCACCACATCAAACAAGCATCAATTGAGTCATGTACCATATGTGAGAAATAAAATAAGATTGAGATCCTAGACCATACCTTCAGAAGTGGAACAGTCCAAGAGAGAGTGAAAATTGTTCCCTGCATCCATCTTACACAGTGCACATTGTCCAGGTCCATATATACCTCTCTTCCTCAAGTTTTCCAGTAAGTGTCTTATTTTTCCATGCGAGCCATGCATATAAAATAACCTTGTACAAGACCTAGGATTTCCAAAATCTACTAAACCAGCATGTATGATGAAATTTGTACACACTGCCACAAACGAACAAGTATGTCTTAGCAACAGAAATAGATCCCCCGTGAAATAGGCCATCCCACCCAATCTTGTCTCCCTCGTCTGATTTGCATATGCTAGATTTGCACAGCACAATGATCAATTTGTTCCATTTCCCGGCAGCTTCTCCTGTCAATCCAATCTCCTCTGCTCGCTTCCAGACAGGTATTCTGAGTAGTGAATATCGATCTCAGTGCCCAGGATACTGACTCTACCAATAATAATCTCCTTCCGCGAGTCGAAGGACCAGCAAGATCGCTTCAAGAGAAGGTTTTAATTTTGTTAAATCTAATCCAAATGGTTTATCCGGCTGGTTTTCCAATCAGGCCGTCTCTCATCCAAAATTAGCCCTTTATGCCCCCTAAGTATTTAGTTCTGATGATGTCTCCCCACCAACACTAGCTGAATAAACCACGCCATAGGGATTTTGTTAAGAGAGCCTATCCAAATACTTTCAGAATAAGAATCCCCCAACCTCCAAATTGCTTTGGAATGGTTATTTTTCCTAGTTTGATAAGGTGGAACTTGAAACATTTTCCAAAGCCCGCCCATATGAATTTTGCTATAATACGATAAGGTGGAACATTTTCCAGAGGCTGCCAATATGAATTTTGCTATAATATGATAAGGTGGAATGTGAAACATTTTCTAGAGCCTGCTAATATGAATTTTTCCATAATACGATTGATTTTTTTGGATGGTCTCCGCAAGGAGGCAAAAAAAAATGCTCTTATTAAATTTTAAAGATTGATTAAATGTTCATATTTATATTTATATGAAAATAAATAAATTGTACCCTCCTTAGAATACTCTCTTTAAAATTATTATTAAGGATATGCATAATACATATTGTAATTTAGAGTTGAAAATGAAAACTCATGTAAATAAAGTTAATATACATCGAATTAAAAAAATATACATGACAATTCTATAAACTAGATATAATGGAAGATCATCCACACTTGTTAAAAATAAGAAAAGAATTATATAATAAAGTTCATCATTAATTTGAAGACCTAGATATAATAAAGATCATCAATAATTTGATGATCTAATCATTTATGTTTGAAATATAAAAATAATTATATAATTACTTTACAAAAGTGACCCA
>APFE030632127.1:6652-53784 GCA_000404065.3 Pinus taeda | reverse complement strand
GTTATAAAATAAAATTAAAATAAAATATTTAAAAATTTATTGACATATAATTTTTTCTACATTACATCTAATCCATACTCTCCCTAACACTAAATTGTAAAATGCCTCTCAACACAATCATATCCAACAATAAGTTAATTCTTTTGTTCAAAATCGCTAACCCAAAACACTACTTATCCTCTTAAATAATATTAAATTGATAAGTGAAAAACTTACATCTCAATTTTAAACTTTAAATAATCATGTCAAGCAATGAACTAATTCTTTTATGCAAAATTTTCAATATATTTTAGTCTGAAATAAATGGTAGTAGGTTCATTTTGTTTTTTATCATATGTTTTTTTATTTTTAATTTTTATAAAAGAATAAATGTCGTGATGTATTTTTCATTTTTTTAAAAGTATTATATTTTGTAAAATAGTGGAAGATATAAAAATTATTTTTATAAATTGTAGCATATATTAAAAAAGCAATCATGGTAAGAAGAGAATTTTTCTTATGTAATTTTATACTAAAAAAATTCTTAATTCATATGATTACACAAACTTGAATTGCAAAAACTTATATATACTAAAATAGTTTATTTTAATTAATTGATAATAAAAAATTTTAAAATTAAAAAATAAATAAATTATCACATAACCAACAAAATTTTCTAAAATTAAAAAATAAATAAATTATCACGTAACAAACAAATAAATGGTCACATAGAAAAACATAAACGCTACTGAGCAAATCACGGGATAAATAGATAAAAACAACTAAGACCTATGCTACTCATCAGTATTGAAGACTACATGTGATTAAATATGCATCTCTATATCCACACTCATAAAACATGATGTTGTCCGGTCGATCAGCTTTCTAACCCCCGCGCTACGAGATTTAAAATTACTTTTATAATTTTTAACTTTCGTAAAAGAGAACCAGGTTCTTGTTTTACATAAAATTTTTGCAAAACTATTAAGTAAATGATATGGTAAAGAGATAACAACAACTAATATCCGTGCTACTAATCAGTATTGAATACTGCACGAGCTTAAATATACATCCTTAGTTATTGATAATAATAATCTGACTACGCAGATCCCTACTCATACAACATTATGTTATCCGATAGCTGAGCTTTCGGATCCCCGCTTTGTGGAAAATCACCGATAAAATGTACAACGGATTTGATGGGAAGGTAAAACATCTTATTTTGTAAGTAAAAAATATTGGAAATAAACAAATAGCAAGTAGGAACTTGCAAGTGACCAATAACGAGGGTATGCAAGTGGCAAGTAAAAGCTTGTTGGCAAGTGATGAGAGTATGCAAGTGGCATGGAAAGCCACGCAGTACAGATTAAGTGCCAGTTGTTTCATCCGTTGATCCAACAACCTACTATAACATAGGCACAAGCAAGCATTTGACGGAGTCCCCCCTGCAGTTATAGTTTAAAAGCCTTCCCCTGCACAAGCCAAATACAGATAAAGACTACCATTATGCAGTGTTGGTTTCCGTGCTTGATGCATCAAGGTACCAGTAGTGGTTGTTGGTCTCGCTGCTACTAGCTTTGCAATGAGTGGAAACTATTGCTCTCCAACGAATTCCATCTGGTCAAAATTATTGCCGGTGGGTTCATTATGTTTTACCAGCGATTTCCACATTCAGAATAAGTTGAGCCCCAAGCAGCATGGTGGCAAGACTTTCCGGAGGATTTTGACATGGTCTTATTCAAATTGCTATGGACTGTGCCTATAAAACATCATAGTTTTCATATATTTATTGTACCTATATCATTTTAGCTATGTTTCTTTCCATTTTTATATTGTACTTATATCATTCCAGCTATGTTTCTTTTCATTCTTATCAAACTCTCAAAGTACAATATCATTGTTAAAATTGCTATATTGTAGAGAAACATTCTTGAAAAATACCAAGAGTTTAAAGATGCATTTAAATTTCATATAAAATCATTTATTTCTACTAAGTTTGAACAAGAAAATAATTGTTAGTGATTTACATTGTTTTGAGTTGAATCCAAATTCTGGAAAAATACCAACTTACTCATCTTAAAAATGCTTGTAAATTTCTTATAAATTCGTTCCTTTCTACTAATTCAAGCATGTAAATTTCATATAAATACATTTATTTCCACTAATTAATTTATATTTAAAGTGAAAATACCGTGATGTATCAAGCTAAAGGTAGCTGGCTTACTTGCCAGTTGTGGTTGTTGGTCCGGCTGCTAGCTTTGCAATGATTTCGGCCGGTCGAAACTATTGCTTTGCAACGAACTCCATCTTGTCAAAACTATTGCTGGTGGGTTCACCGTGTTTTACAAGCTATTTCCAAACTCAGAATAAGTTGAGCTCCACGCAGGGATGGTGGCAAGACTTTCCGGAGGATTTTGACATCGTCTTAGTCAAATCGCATTTAGAATAAGTTGAACCCCAAGCAGGCATGGTGACAAGACTTTTTTTTTTTTAGGATTTTGACATCATCTTATTCAAATTGCTATTGATTGTGCTACTATCATAACTACACATATCATTGTACCCATATCATTCTAGTTCTAGCTATGTTTCTTTTCATTGTTATATTGTACCCATATCATTCCATATCATTTCAGCGATGTTTCTTTCCATTTTTATCAGACTCGGTGAGTACAATACCATTGTTTTAATATATATAAGTTTGTTAAAATTGTTATATTGTAAAGAAACATTCTTGAAAAATACCAACTGAGAGTTTATTTTTACTAAGTCAAGTAAAATCATTTATTTCTACTAATTCAAGTCTGAACAAGAAAAATAATTGTTACTATTTATATTTCCAGTTATATTTAAAGTGGAAATATAGTGATTTATATTGCTATTCAACTCTCAACAAGAAAATAATTCTTACTGTTTATATTTAAAGTGGAAATATAGTGGAAATATAGTGATTTACATTCATATTCAAGTTTGAACAAGAAAATAATGGTTACTGTTTATATTTGTTTATATTTAAAGTGGAAATATAGTGATTTACATTGTTTTGGGTTGAATCCAAATTCTCGAAAAATGTCAACTTACTCAACTTAAAAATGTTTGTAAATTTCTTATAAATTCGTTCATTTCTACCAATTCAAACTATTTCCACACTCAGAATAAGTTTAGCCCCAAGCAGGCATGGTGGCAAGACTTTCTAGAGGATTTTGACATCATCTTATTCAAATTGCTATTGATTGTGCCTGTATCATAACTACAAAAACATCATAGTTTTCACATATCTATTGTACCCATATCATTCTAGCTATGTTTCTTTCCATTCTTATATTGTACATATATCATTCCAGCCATTCTTTCCATTCTTATCATACTCGGTAAGTACAATATCATTGTTTTAATATATATAAGTTTGTTAAAATTGTTGTATTGTAGAGAAACATTCTTGAAAAATACCAACTGAGAGTTTAAAGATGCATTTAAATTTCATATGAAATCATTTATTTCTATTAATACAAGTCTGAACAAGAAAATAATCGTTACTGCTTATATTTCCATTGAAAGTGGAAATATAGTGATTTACATTGTTATTCAAGTCTGAACAAGAAAATAATTGTTATTGTTTATATTTGTTTATATTTAAAGTGGAAATATAGTGATTTACATTCTTTTGGGTTGAATCCAAATTCTCGAAAAATGTCAACTTACTCAACTTAAAAATGTTTGTAAATTTCTTATAAATTCGTTCATTTCTACCAATTCAAACTATTTCCACACTCAGAATAAGTTTAGCCCTAAGAAGGCATGGTGGCAAGACTTTCTAGAGGATTTTGACATCATCTTATTCAAATTGCTATTAGTTGTGCCTGTATCATAACTACAAAAACATCATAGTTTTCACATATCTATTGTACCCATATCATTCTAGCTATGTTTCTTTCCATTCTTATATTGTACATATATCATTCCAACCATGTTTCTTTCCATTCTTATCAGACTCGGTAAGTACAATATCATTGTTTTAATATATATAAGTTTGTTAAAATTGCTGTATTGTAGAGAAACATTCTTGAAAAATACCAACTGAGAGTTTAAAGATGCATTTAAATTTCATATAAAATCATTTATTTCTACTAATTCAAGTCTGAACAAGTAATTCAAGTCTGAATAAGAAAATAATTGTTACTGCTTATATTTCCATTGAAAGCGGAAATATAGTGATTTACATTATTATTCAAATCTGAACAAGAAAATAATTGTTATTGTTTATATTTAAAGTGGGAATATAGTGATTTACATTGTTTTGCGTTGAATCCAAATTCTGGAAACATACCAATTTACTCAACTTAAAATGTTTAATTGTTACTATTTATATTTAAAGTGGAAATATAGTGATTTACATTATTTTGGGTTAAATCCAAATTCTGGAAAAATACCAACTTACTAAACTTAAATACCAACTTACTAAACTTAAAGATGTTTGTAAATTTCTTATAAATTCATTCATTTCTACTAATTCAAGCTATTTCCACGCTGAGAATAAGTTGAGCCCCAAGCAAGCATGGTGGCAAGACTTTCTGGAAGATTTTGACATCGTCTTATTCAAATTACTATTGGTTGTGCAATTGATTGTGCATGTATCATAACTACGGAAACATCATAGTTTTCACATATCTATTGTACCCATATCATTCTAGTTCTGTTTCTTTCAATTCTTATATTGTACCCATATCATTCCAACTATGTTTCTTTCCATTCTTATTGGTAAGTACAATATCATTGTTTTAATATAAATAAGTTTGTTAAAATTGTTATATTGTAGAGAAACATTCTTGAAAAACACCAACTCAGAGTTTAAAGATGCAAATAAATTTCATATAAAATCATTTATTTCTAATATTTAAAGTGGAAATATAGTGATTTACATTCTTATTCAAGTCTGAACAAGAAAATAATTGTTAATGTTTATATTTAAAGTGGAAATATAGTGATTTACATTTTTTTGGTTGAATCCAAATTCTGGAAAAGTACCAACTTACTAACTTACTAACTTAAAGATGCTTGTAAATTTCTTATAAATTCATTCATTTCAACTAATTTATTTATTTCCACTCATTCAAGCCAATAAAATAATTGTTACACTTTATATTTACAGTGAAAATATAGTGATTTACATTGTTTTGGTCAACTTACTGAACTTAAAAATGCTTGTAAATTTATTATAAATTCATTCATTCTTACTAATTCAAGCCGGGAATCCTAATTTTAGAAAAATACCGCATGATAAACATAAAGGGCTTGTACGACCGGCTTTGCTCTATAAGGGACGAAAACTCCTAATTCTCGAAAAATAACAGAAATACCATTTGATGTTGAATATGTATTTAAATTTTTTATAAATTATTCATTTTTAGTAATTCAACCAAAAACAAGAAAATAATTGTTTTGGCTTATAATTCAAGCTAGAGAAACAAAATAATTGTTTCTATTTATATTTAGAGTGAAAATATAGTAATTTACTAACACTATTTCTGATGAATTAGCAAAGAAATAAACAAAGCAATAAGCACAAAACACACTTGCAACCATAACACATCTAGTTGCACAACACATTGTTATGTTCAGCAAATCTATTTTTCCAATATATGCATTTTTGAAGACCGGCATCATTAACACCATCACCATCTGTTGTCCTTCCACATATTTTCTTCTCTATAAATCTGTCTTATTTGTGTCTTCATTAAACCTCTAACTGTGCTATATTTGTGTATTGTTCTGTCATATTTGTTTATTTCTTAAACATCTAACTGTGCCATATTTGTGTATTGTTCTGTCCTATTTGTTTATTTCTTAAACATCTAAATGTTCCATTTTTGTGTATTGTTCTTTTTGCAGACAAAAAAAAATCGACCAAATGAAACCCACGTAAGAGGTAAGAAATGCAACCTAGGTAAGGGTAAGAAGTGAGAAGAGGTAAGAAATGCAGCCCAAGTAAGCATAAGAAGTGAGAAGCAGAGTACAAGCAGGACCCAAATAAGCACATCTCCGATTAGGTAGCTTCGATGGCATAACATCACAGGTGTGGTCATTTAGTGGAAGTTATACAATGGTTAATGACCCTTGCTTCTGTTGCTGGTATTTTTTCTCCGACAACTAAGGCATTTTGTCACGCCCCCAAGCCTACGGTGATCTTCCAACCGTGCTGGCGAGGTGCGGCACCTCCCCACACTTTCTTTTTAACAATACTTATGTGTGCGGACTACACCTAATTCACAACCGATACTTAGCTTCTGTTTCGCAACCAAGTAAAACATTCATTTATCCTTTATACTTATGAATCCCATACTCATTCATTAACCATCGCAATTATAAAACAGCAAGAACAATTGCAACAAGTATAAAGGGGAGGGGCAACTCCCCGTAACGTGAGTTTGCCCAACCGTTTATTAAGAATATCAGTTTTACAATATAATGTACAAATGTGCCTCGCAGAATTCAAGGCCAACACTTAACCAAATTTACAAGATAGGCTAACTACCTTTACATCATTTGTGCACTCTTGCACGGTAGAAAGAAGGTCACCCGAACCACCTGCAACACTACCTCAAGCCTGGCGCAAAACTGCACATTCGTCGTTCACCCACGGCACACCTGCCAACACTTCGCCTTTCCAAAATGCTACTCCAACATACGACTTAGGACCAAGAGAATCGCATGAGATATGCGCACTTCTCTTGCCTTTCCTGCGCACTACAAGTCTGCACCCTTATGCGAAATGAGTGAGCGAAGTTCAAATGCTCCCAAATGAATCAACGCACATGTAAATATATACGCATGCCATCACTTGTGTTGTGGGCGGTGGCACTCCAGCCGACCCCCCAAAATATGTGTAACGCACCCCTTGCAATGCGCTTGGAACTCGTTAGCCACCTCCCAACGCCCTCGTGCTAAGTCGGGTATAAACCTCCCTCCAACGCACTCGTTCCACGCATCATTTGGAAGTGTCGTAAATCGTCGTTCAGACTTTCGTCACATATGATCCGGGTGTAACGTCGCATTTTCTGCGATGGTTCTCGCGCTCCGTCGTCGTGCCGTCGTGCACGCCCGCCCGGCGTGCGCGCATGCCCGGGCGCCCGGCGCACAAACCTTAGGGCATTACATCCTCCTCCACCTGAAGTCGTTTTCGTCCTCGACAACATCCCAACTCCAAGCATCAATCCATGATGTCGACTCCCCTCACATATATGGCAACCATCCTGCAACATATGTAGGCCTCCATCTCCACCATGTCTCATCTAAGTGACCAACTACCACCAAGATAGTCCATACCAAAGTATGTCAACGATGTCCATTATCATCGACCACCTGCCACAATATCTCCATGCTGCTCTCCACCATGGAAGGTTGATCCTTCCAACATCAAGCTACATGTCCACTGCAACAAAGTGTCCACTCCATCATGTGCATCATCTCCATCATGTGCAAACTGCCCATGATATGTCGACAAGTGTTAACACACCTCAATCATGTGTCAACATCTCATCTCAACAATCGGAAGTCCTCTCAATCCATGACAATCAACCATCATGTCACAATCTCCACATGCTGCTCCATCATGGAAGGCTGGCCCCTCCATCTCAAGCTACATGCTCACTGCAACATATCATGTTGACCCCATCATGTGTCGTTCCCATGTGAACTCTGCCATGATACTCCAACACAATGCTAGCATATCTCTGTACACTATTAATCCCCATGTCTGAACTAGTTGGGTAGCTAATCCAACCATCGCACCCAAACCATGAGAATGCACATCCTCATGCCACCATCAGTTGTTCACAAAGCATCTATGTCACATCTTGAACTCGATCAAGAATCCATCCTCATAAGTAAACCATGCTCAGGTCCATGAAGTAGTCCTCATCTCATCTGCAACATGTCCATGATGTTTTGTACCAATGTGCTATATGAAATCAGCCACATCAATCCCAACATCATCCATAAGTGTGCCTCTTCCATGTGAAGAGACCATCTCATCAACCTCAACTCTCGGTTTGCCACATTCATGCCCATGAAGCTACCTCCATCAAATTTGCAATGTGCCATCCCTCAAGTCTGCCAAGTGCTCTAAGAGAACACTTCTTCATCAAGTGTCAAGTGTCCCAAGAGAGCACCTCATCACCAAGTCAAGTGCCTCAAGATAACACCTTCTCATGTCTCCATGTGCTGCCCATGATCAAAGATCAATTAGCTCCCATGTATAAAAAGTAGTTGAGTCTCTGCTCAACACATACCCAAGTGTAGCCACCAAGGTATCATCATCATTGTGACTCCATCACCTCAAAGTGCCTCATACCAATCCTCCTCATCAAGTCACTCTTTCAAGCCATGCCCATACATGGAATTTGAAAGTGTGCATCCCATACTACACCAAAGACTCTGCCCTCAGCTCCTCAATGCATCAGATCCTCTAAGTCCACCATATATGAAGTCTCCATGAGTCACAACAATCTCATATCATCATGAGCTCCATGAGTCATCCCCAACCAACATCTCAGCAAGCATACAAGTCTCCACCCAAAGGTTTTTACAAGATGCCTCAACTCTCCATGTAGTAAGAATGCCCCATAGACCGCTCACAACTCCATCCAAGTCCATGGCTTTGTTGCACAAGAGTGTACAACCTCCCCTAGCCTCATAAGTAATAAGTCTCCATGTCACATAAGCATATCTATCTGCCCAACATCCATGCCTGGTACCTCATTGGATGCCCATAAGTGACATCTCCACAAGTGCACCCACAATATGTCCCTGCATAAGACTGCCATGCTCCATGTCTCCAAATTGATGTCCATGACTAAGTTGTCCATGTAGTCCAACCAAGTAGACCCATCACAACCATTGATCATCCTTATTCAAGCTGCAATCTCCGGTCTAGTGAACTCGGTCACCCAACCATATCATCATGTCATGAGTTTCCTCCATCATAGCTCCTCCACCTAAGTGTCCACCAAGACTATCTCTTGGTCTTGGCCATGAGAAGTCCACCCAAGCAACTCAAGTGTGTGCCCTCTAATCTATCCATGAGTCATGTCGGGCACTTAGCCATGTGGCTAAAGCATGACCCAATCCTCCACAACAATCATCTAAGTTCCACCCTTGTCATGGGCCTTTGTACCTTCTACCACAAGGTCACAAACAACCCCAACAAGTCCTGCAACAGTCAACAATCCTTGTTTCTCCATACAAGGTCTCATCATGAACATCCATGGTAACATGCTCCCTAGCATCGGCAAACTGGCTTTGCCCTTCCCTGCACACGGTCCATCTACCAAATGCTCAAATGAAACACATGTATCAATAGTACTTACATCATCAACATCATCATGAGGTTCCTCCATGAGGGTACCCTCATCCACACATGTCTACAAACTGCACGATCCTAGTCCAACTTGATCAAACTCAAGTTCATCCTCCATCATGATCATGTCTGCAACATCTTCGGTCATCAAGACTTCCTCTTCCTTGGTAGTACAATCTGCAATCTCAACTTGCTCCATTGTCCAACCAAGTTGAAGAAGCTCATCTTCAACATTCTTCTCCAAGACTGCAAGTTCTTCTCGAATCCGGGGATTCTCCTTTTTCACCCGCTTCAACCTGTATAAGGTAAGCAAGAGCTTCCCTTCACATTCTTCCAAACCTGCCATGCCTTGCACTTCGTCTCAAGCAACCCTGCTCAACCTAGCCTTGCAAGACTCCTCCAAGTCTTTAGACTAGCTCTGATACCAACTCTCAAGTTGTGTATCAACTTTCATCCGCAAGCTACACCAGCTCTGATACCAACTGTCACTTCGGTGAAGTTGTGTAGCAGCTTCTACCTTCAACACCCGGTCATCAGCCTACTCTGATACCAACTGTCACTTCGGTGAAGTTGTGTAGCAGCTTCTACCTTCAACACCCTGTCATCAGCCTGCTCTGATACCAACTGTCACTTCGGTGAAGTTATGTAGCAGCTTCTACCTTCAACACCCCGTCATTAGCCTGCTCTGATACCAACTGTCACTTCGGTGAAGTTGTGTAGTAGCTTCTACCTTCAACACCTAGTCATCAGCCTGCTCTGATACCAACTGTCACGCCCCCAAACCTACGATGATCTTCCAACTGTGCCGGCGAGGTGCGGCACCACCCCACACTTTCTTTTTAACAATACTTATGTGTGCAGACTACGCCTAATTCACAACCGATACTTAGCTTATGTTTCGCAACCAAGTAAAACATTCATTTATCCTTTATACTTATGAAGCCCATACTCATTCATTAACCATCGCAATTATAAAACAACAAGAACAATTGCAACAAGTATAAAGGGGAGGGGCAACTCCCCGTAACGTGAGTCTGCCCAACCGTTTATTAAGAATATCAGTTTTACAATATAATGTACAAGTGTGCCTGGCAGAATCCAAGGCCAACACTTAACCAAATTTACAAGATAGGCAAACTACCTTTACATCATTTGTGCACTCTTGCACGGTAGAAAGAAGTTCACCCGAACCACTTGCAACACTACCTCAAGCCCGGCACAAAACTGCACATTCGTCGTTCACCCACGGCACACCTACCAACACTTCGCCTTTCCAAAATGCTACTCCAACATACGACTTAGGACCAAGAAAAGCGCATGAGATATGCACACTTCTCTTACCTTTCCTACGCACTACAAGTCTGCACCCTTATGCGAAATGAGTGAGCGAAGTTCGAATGCTCCCAAATGAATCAACGCACATGTAAATATATACGCATGCCATCACTTGTGTTGTGGGCGGTGGCACTCTAGTCGAACCCCCAAAATATGTGTAGCGCACCCCTTGCAATGCGCTTGGAACTCGTCGTCCATCTCCCAATGCCCTCATGCTAAGTCAGGTATAAACCTCCCTCTAATGCACTCGTTCCACGCATCATTTGGAAGTGTCGTAAACCGTCGTTCAGACTTTCGTCGCATATCATCCAGGTGTAGCGTCGCATTTTCTGCGATGGTGCCCGCACTCCATCGTTCGTGCTGTCGTGCACGCCAGCCGGCGTGCGCGCGCGCCTGGGCGCCCGGCGCCCGCCCGTCGCACAAACCTTAGGGCGTTACACATTTGGTTGCTTATATAAGGGGAAATATAAGGTGCAGTTCAACTAGATCCACTCCAACCACATATTCCAAATTGATTCTGCGTATCAACTGGAACTATAAGGGGCGCTTCAACTGGGTCCGCTAGAACGAAATATTCCAAAAATTTAATATTCATATGCTAAAAGATTAAAGATGCTATAGATTATACGCCTTCAAATGGCTTAAGGCATGCTGGCCAAGTGCTCAGGGCATGTCCACCAAGTGGTGGACCGAACAAGGTAACTGGATTCTCGGTCATTCAATAAGCGGCAGGTGTCTTGCATGCAGCTCAAATGTTTATTTTTATTTTTTTCAATTATCAATTATTTATTCATTAATAATGCAGGCTCAAATGTTTATTTCAAATTTTTTTTTAATTAGTACTTATTTACTCATTAATAATGTGAGCTCAAATGTTTATTTCGTTTTTTCTTTTTCAATTAACACTTATTTCCTCATATATTAATTGTTTATTTTTTAAACAAATAAAATTATAAATTATGGCCCTTCGAATAAATGTGGATGTAGTTTTTTGAGTTGGTATATTTACATGTTATTGCATCAACTACTTTTTCTACATTTACTGTTGTTTTGAACAATATGTTGTTCTTTGGTGTCTGATCTAATCAACTTTCCCATAGAAAGATAGAGTGCCTCTTTCTAAAAATAAATATACAATTTCTCTATTTCCAAATAGCAATATTCTAACTTCCTAAATAAGTTTATACAATCTTTGGGCATTGCAGCAGGGACTTGTTGCTGAGCAACACCTCTTGTTTAAGAATTAATTTATATAAAACAATATATTAATATAACATTTTGGTTGATAGATTTTATCCATGTATTTGAATGTATAATTACACAATGTAGTTTAAATTCAATTTTTATTTTACAATTTAATGTTAATATAAAAAGTCATTTAAATGTGATGAAATATTAATCAATATATTTGAATGTATAATGATATAATTATGTTTTTGGCTCTGAAAGTTATGGAAATTTCGGCTGTATTTTGAAAAAATCCAGCAGGGATTTTTGTAAATCCAAGTAAAAGTGGTCAAAATTCATAATTTTGGGTGTTTTGGAAGTTTTTGATGGTCCACCATCAAAAACATGATTCAAACACTGCCTCTACCAAAAAAAAAAACTGAAATTTTTTTTACCCGGATTCCTCCGCCTCCATAAACAACTTCATTCAAATTTTATTTAACAATTTAATATTAACACAAAAAGTCATACAAATATAATGAAATATTAATCCATTAATGTTTTTAATAGGTATCTAATTAATTGAGACAAAATTATTAATTTTTATCAATCTTTCTTTAATTAATTAATTATAATCTTTAATAAATATAATTAATTATAATTTTTAATTAACTAACTAAATATAATTAGCAATATTTCATAATAATTAATAATTAATAATTAGTTGTAATAGTATTATTAATAACCAGAAGTGTAGTTTTGAAGATGATGATGATAATAATAATAATAATAACAATAACAACAGCAACAGCGACAACAACAACAAGCTTCTTCCTCCTCCTCATAATAATAGGGTCGTTAATCTTTCTAAAATTTCCTTTCCCCCTTGTGTCTTCAACCTTCCTGAGAAATGATTAAATATTAAATTTTTCACTCGCCCCGAAGAGGATCCCAGTGGAAGACATCATGTGTGACATTGAGTTTGGGATTAAGGGCTTACCTGATAATATTAAGGACACTATTAGGCAAGACTGCGATGTTGTCCTCAGGAAGGCAAAACCCCCTAGAAGCAATACTAGTGAGGCTGAATTTTAGGCCCTCAAATCCTTGAACCACAAAAAGGACATTGTGGTTCTTAAAGCCAACAAAGGAGGGGCTGCTGTCATGCTTAATAAATAGGATTATCACCAGAATATGATGGATCATTTGTGTAACAATGGAAGATATAAAAAGCTTAACAAGAATCCCTTAAAAAAGATCTCCAGAACGATCGCTCTAGATATAAAGTCTAGTAGCACTGTGGATTCTTTTTTCCATAAGCTTATTGAGAGTAGCGCCATCACTCCAAGGATCTATAGGCTTCCAAAGATTCACAAAGAAGGGGCTCCCCTTAGACCCATTGTCAATACTATAGGAGGTCCAACCTACCTTCTTACTAAATACTTGGCCTTGAAGTTTAGACCCCTTATTGGCTTCACAGAGTCATTCGTTAAAGACTCTTCATCTTTTGTCAATGAGCTTAAGGGCATAAAGTTCGACCTTCATGACATTCTTGTGAGTTTCGATGTGGTTTCCATTTACATGTGCATTCCTATAAATGAGTCCATTGAGGTTATCAACCACCTAACTGATCTTGATACCACTCATTTAGTCAAAATTTGTCTCACATCTACTTTCTTCAGCTTCGAAGGTGAATTCTATGAAAAGACCTGCAGTGTTGCCATGGGCTCACCCCTGTCCCCTGTTGTTGCTAATATTTTTATGGAAGACTTCGAATCTAAGGCTTTGTCCTTTACGCGACTCTCGCCTAAGCTTTGGAAAATATTTGTTGACGACACTAATGTCATCTGCTCTCATGGCCAAGAGGAGTTAGATCTTTTTTTCTAGAATCTCAACGATCAATCCCCCTCTATTAAGTTCACCATGGAGCAAGAAGTTGATGGTTGTTTGCCTTTCTTGGATGTTCTCATTTCAAAAAATGATGGTGGTTCTTTCTCCCACCAAGTGTTTAGGAAGAAAACTCATACTGAGCAGTATCTTCATGCCAGCTCCCATCATTTCCCAGCTCAAAAATTGAGTGTTCTCAACACATTAGCGACTTGGGTGTTGAGAATCTCTTATAAGATGAACCTTGAGAAGGAGAAAGCCCATCTCCTTAATGTTTTTGTAAATAATGGTTACAGTAGACACCAAGGACTGGAAGCTTTCCTAAAAGCCAGCCAATCTCCCAAGGCTGAGAAAGACCCTAAGGATAGGGTCTCATGGGTTCATCTCCCATTCATCTAGGGGACCACTAATAAAATTGTGAGATTCCTCAGGAGGCATAATGTGCCCTCTTCGTTTAGACCCCTTAACACCATCAGTAGCTCTCTTAAATCTGTTAAAGACCCCATCGACCCCAAGGACATGAAATGTGTCTATGTTATTCCTTGTTCCTGTGGGACCCCCTATGTTGGTGAGACTAGGTACTCTATTAATCAAAGGATTAATGAACACTCAGCCGACATAAAACATGGGAGGACCTGGTCTTCCACCCTGGCAGAATACACGGAAAAAAATAAGCATCATATATGCATTGAGGAGGCCCGTGTTATTTCTAAGATTGTCGCTTTTCATCACCGGAAGTTTAGGGAGGCCATAGAAATTGAAAAAGGGCCGAGCAATCTCAATAGGGATGATGACTGGAAGATCAACAGATGTTGGATCCCTACCCTTTCTTCCTACCCTTCCCCCGCTCCTGCCCTACCCCTGCCCCCCTGTGTTGTTCCTTTATTGTGATCTCTTGTCTTTTGGACCTTGTGTTGTCCTTTATCCCTTCTCTCCTCTTTGATTTTATTAATTATTTACCCTTTTTTGTTCTCATATTATAATAAGATATTTATTTATAGAGGTAATAAAAATATTTTTAAGCCTTTGTTAATTAGCATTATTAATATAATATTTTTACCTTAATAAAGGAATTGTAAAGAATGATGCCTTTATAATGTGAGGCCTTCAAAGACAACAGGGAAAGTTATGCAGATACGCTCACAGCTAGCTTTTGGGATAATTTATTTAACGAGGGGTTTGTCAAGAAGCTGGGAGCATTTATTGTGAAGCTTCACAGAAAAAGGGTCGAATACATCAAGTAGATGAAGAAGCAATCTGTCCCATAGGGTATCTTTAGCCTCATGGACGTTAAAATAATTTCTTTCTTTCATCCCATTTAAACTTTAGTATAATCAACATTCATTCTTGAATTCAACTAATTAGAAACTGTCATCTTATTTCTCAGTAGTTCCTTAATAACCTTAAAATATTTTTAATTAGGAAATTGCCCCTTTTCAATTCTATTAGGCCCTTCATTTAAGTATTAAGTCAACTTTCTAACTAACTTAATAGGTTAACCTTTAATTTAAAAAAATCAATTTTTTTAGTATTTCTTTTAATATCAATAATATTAATTGTATTTAAAATAAATCTATTTTTTATATCATTAATTATTAAAGTTTAATTTAAGACTTAGTAATTATTAGTATATTAATAATTAATATTATAAATTTCACCTTATTGAAGCATTTAAGACTACTGTTTCCATTTTATAACTTTAATTTAATGATAAGAACAATATCTTTAAAAGAATTTTTTTCAACTAACTAATAGGTAATCTTTAAATATTTTAATTTTAATAATATTTATTTTTTGTTTGTATTTCTTTATATTTTAATTTAAGTCTTTGTAGATATTTTATTAAATATAAACATTAAAATTTAGTCAAATATAATAATAAATTTAACAAAACTAATTTTTAAATTAATTGAATTTTCTCTATCTTTATCTCTTGGTCCAATGCAATTTCTGGTCAAATATAATTGTTTCCTGGTCAAATATAGTTGTTGGATAATCTTCTCTCTATTTATAGGGCTGCCATGTTCTAGTTCTTCAACTTGTCTTGACCATGAACCACACTTGTTGGTTCAAAACGCCTTGACCAATGATTTATGATGTGATTTTTGGAAAAGACTCTTTTCAATACCAATATAGATCACAAAAACCTCAACTCAACAAATAAATTAAATTTTAATCATAATTAATAATCTTTAATTGCAAATAATTTATAATTAATTATAGTCTATAATTTTAATAATTAATTATAATCTTTATTAAGCAAACATTTCCTTCCGACAAAGAAAGCTACTTTACATTTTATCGTTATGGTCTTTTTCTTTTCGTTCTTTACTCATTATAGTTCCACCGCCTACCAGGTTGATAATAGCGCGTGGCTAACGTAATCAGCTGACCTTAGCATCGTGCACCAGCTGTTTGCTAGTGACAGTTAGGAACAAGACGGTAATCGGCCAGCATTATCGAGTTGGACCAAATGAAACGATTCTAACCCCATTAACAAGTGATGAAATAATAATATTTAAATTAAATATATTATTTTTTTAATTTGAATTAGATTTGTTTTTAATATTCTTCACTCATTACGTGCTAAAAATAAAAATTCCTAAAGTTCAATATAGAGTAGTAAATTTATAAAATAATTTATCAATTATTATAGAGTTATAATAGTTTTATATAATTAATATAATATAAATGTATATTGACAAATAAATTAAACAATATTTTGCAGGGGAAAGTCGTAATTTTATTTAAAACAACAAATTTATAGACAGCATTTGATTATACTTGTTAATGATTAGTGCTAAAAATGACAACTATAAAAAAAAATAAAAACTATAAAAAAATATATTGGGAATAAGGGAAATAAGAGAAAATATTTAGTTACATTTTTTTCCCACTTTTTGCCAGCCTTCTTGATTTGGAGCAGCCTTCTTGATTTGAAGCAGTAGTTACAATTTCTAACTGATTCTTTTGTGCTTTCATCGTGGTTTCTTTTCTAATTCTAAGTTTTCAAATACATGGGATCGTTTGAAACCTCCCATCTCCTTTTGAGTGGGAATTTTCTCCTTATGCAATATTAAGATTGAAGCCCCTCTTGCTTCAAGACCTTTCGGGCTTGGTACCATTATTCATTCCTGTTCACCTCCTCCATACGTTGATATTTCATGTGGATTATGAATTACTACATCAATGGATTACCCATTTCCTCATTGTCCTCTTCTTTTGAAAGGTGTTTCTCTAGAAATTGCCATCCCTTAGGCTTTTTGGCTTCTTTCTTTTTCTCTTTTGGATTTTTCTTTGCTCGATGACACATATTTTGTAAGTGTTGTTTATAGATAGATATGGCATTTAAATGGTGTATTTTCAAAATCTAAAAACTTTGTCCAACCTTGGCTCTCATGTATCAAATGAATGTGATCAAGTAAGCCTTTGCTATGGTCCACTGCCACACAAATTCTAGAAAAAGTAAAAATTGCTTCTTCTTTTCTCTCTTTAATTATCTTTATGTACTTCCTCAGTATATTTCCAATTCCTTCTAGTAATTTATGATTCCAAAAATGTAGAGCAAGATTATGCAATCTCACCCACACGGGCATTTTGGAAACCACCATCCGCATTTTGGAAACCACCATTGTATTTGCATATACATTCAGGAACCATGGGGTCCCAAAAAGGCTTGCATTGCCCCAAAACCATGGGCCCCCACCATCGGCATTTCGGAAACCACCATTGTATGGGCATAGACACTCAGGAACCATGGGGTCACAAAAAGACTTTCATTGCCCCAAAACCATGGGCCCTCTCATAAGGCGAAATCCCTGTTCTTCAAATTTTCAAATTTTATAATGAAAAATCCCTTAGAACATATATAAATATCACATTTTACAATCCAAGTACAAAAATCCACCGAAATAGATCCATTGGTTTTGACCAAAAACCATTCAATTTACATACAACTATTTGGGATTGGAAAACTATATGAAGATCATTAACCTATGAAAGGCCTACTATCATTCTTGGGGCGTGATTCATCTATTCCATAATGTAGTGGGCAGGAACGTTAAGGATTTGATCAAATTTATTTTGTGTCTCCTCCTTTCTTTTGTGAACATCTTTAAATGAGATTGATTCCTTGGAAAATATTGTTCCAGGAAAACATCTTAGCAGCCTCAAATTTATGATAATAGATAAATTTTTATCGATGAAAAATTTTTGCAATCGAAAGGCATCTTGCAAAACTTTCCCTACATAGATCATACTGTGTAGCTTCATCAAAATTCCCGGTTTATCTTGAACCTATTGCTTCAAATCATGCACTAAATCCTCAACTCGAACACTTATGGGTGACGATTTCCCATCTTAGGTTTTGACAAAGATTTAGAAAAAAAAAACCCTTGTACATATCTATTTGATGCCACTCGCATCCATTCTGTCTTTTAATGTATCTCCCAAATTCCACATTTTGCATTGATCTGAGTAGGCTCTTCTAAATCTATAGAAGGATCTACTAGATCCATGAGAGAATAATGTAGATATGGAGCTTTACAACATTATTCCATCTAATCCATGAAGTTATCTAAAGGATTTGCATCCCAAATGGTAAATAGGTCATCTGCGTGAGTATAAAATTTTAGATTCAAGGTATATATATATAATTGTTATTCTCTTAATTTATTCTTAAAGAATATTTTACCTTGGTGTATATGATGCTTAGTTAATTTAGTTATATAAAAATTATATATATATGAGATAAAAAATTAAAATAATATATATGTATATAGATTTAAAAATATGCTTGACTATGAATATGAAGGGAGATGTGCAATTTTTTCTATATAGCTACAAAGACTATGTAGCTCAAGTGATCAATTTGAAATACATTATAACTCCTTTGTGATGCTACTTCACATGAATAACTATTTAAAACATTTTACCTTTGAGAAATAATCAATGTAGGTAGGTTAGGGTTCTATAATGCATGCATGGTAGAAAATGGAAAAGCATGGAAGAGAGACCAAAATAAAGAGAGAATCTAGATTAGGGTCGACTAAAGGAGCAAAAATTTAGTTATAAGTGAATTAGTACTCCACCATACAACTAGTAACTCAGAAATAGCAAGAAACCTCAAAAAATAACACTGAAATTCAAAGGATAAAGTGATAAAGTGAGTGAATAAGGTTGCAAATAAGGTAGTCGCTCAAAATAAAAAAGGAAATGCACATTACTACATAGGGGCACATGGATAAGGAAATTTTTATAGGAAATAATCATCCAATTTCTTGGTTACTTCACCTAAAAAGTCATGTAATTTCTCAAACACTACCACATGTAATTTTAGGTGGCATCCCTAGAAAAAATAATTTAATAAAAAACGCAAATGCTAAATAAAGAAGTTGAAGTCTAATCCCAAATGGTAGGGAATATCTATTATAGGAAGAAAAGTGGTATTATGTGGACATAATTATGTATGGAATAGGCCATAAGTGTGCACTTATCTCAACCTGACAACTCCATGTTGATTACATAAAGAATTACATCTCTCTCCACATATATAAGTTTTAATTAAAATAAATAAATAAATAAATACATAAAATTATTATTATTTTTTCAAAATGTAATATCTTAATGATAGAGTAACCATAGAAACAATTATGGTTGTTGTGCCATTTGACACAATAACAAATTTTACTTTCATATCAATCTCAATGGATGTTAATCATTATTATCATATCTATTGTCGATATTAAAATATTTTAGTGTGAATATTGAAACATTTTATTTATAATCCACATCAAAATATATTATTGAAAGATTTTATTTATAATCCACATTAAAAGATATTAGCATTTTACATGTCAACTCCATGTTAGAAGGACGTGTAATTCATTTAAGTTTTAAAATGAAATTGATTTAAGAAATATTTTAATGTAGTTCATTAATGAAAATATTTCAATGTGCACATTCTTTTCTATAAATTAATATTTGTATTGCCTCAGAATGTCACAAAATCAAAATACATCAACCAAATAGTCATAGCTTAAATAGAGTTCTTTGTAGGAGGTTTCAATATGCTTAGAGGTAAACCAAATATTTTAACCATGAATTAAGTAACTTGTCCAAAAAGATATCATCTTCAACAAAACAAGTCTATCTGCTACATTACTATAATACAAAAAGAAATCCATTAGACAATATTGAATGTAAAGAGTTTGAGAAATATCAGGGGATAGGTCTTTGGCTCTAGAACCTGGAGGAGTTGTAGGGTAAAAATCACGAGAAAGGTGGCACTTTATATATGCTAGCTTGGCATCTATTCTTTCCAAGAAAACATTTTGATTTCTACGAGCACATTTGATGTCTTATAAAACATAAAACATGTTGTACCTTTCCTCCTGTTTCATTTTTAAGACCCTATCCAGCAAGGTTTTCATCATCTAGTGAAGAGTTATGTAGTTGAGGCACTACTTCCTTCTTCCCTTGGTATTACCAAGTCAAGAGCCTAGTGAGAAACCACCTTTAGTATCTTTGAATCTAAGAAAGCTTGGTAGTCCATATTAGCAAGGGATTCAAGTTGATGGATCTCATTGTGGGTTTCAAGAGGAACAACTAGATGAAAGTGTTTGTAGATTCTTGTGTTTTTTGTTTGGTGTTATTCCGACCATGGAGGCCATGGCCACTCCCTTCACAATAGCTACACATACACTAATATGGCATGCTAGAAAAAAAGGACACACACAAAGGGTTCTGCATAGAATTTACCAATGATAGGGGAGATTTCAATATGCATATTAAATAAATTATTTCAAGTAAAATGCCAAGTTACAAACAATAAGAAAAAAGAGGAAAAATATTTGATATAGTTAAAACATTTTGTTAGTGTGTTGTTCAAGATGGAGGAGATTAGTAACACATTTCACACACACACAAAGAGAACTAGTGTAAATTTATCTTAACCCCTAATCTATCAGTGTAAAGAGTGATTACATCATGTAACATCTAGTGTTTTTGCGCATGTTTTTGTAATGTCCAATGTAATCACAATACTAGCATGGGTTATCCATGATTTGTTGAAATTCGATCTTAACATTTCTTATTTATTAATGAAAATTAACTAAACTTATTGGAGGAAGAAACAACCTATGAATTTGAGTCTAACAGGATGTTGTTTGTTTTTCTCACATTCTTTGGAAACCCATGCCTAGCCAAATTGAATACCTAATCCATTTTTAGTTGAGAACAACCATTGATTGACAATTTTTAATGTGATATGATTTGGGTTGAACAAAGTTCAATGTTAATCATTAATTTAGAGAAGATTAGAAGTAGTGGAGGTTAGGGGTGACATCCATTTTCCCTTCCACTTTCATACATAGAAGAGGTAATCGATGAATGGCCTCTTAGAGGTAGAGGATATGTAACAACCTCGGGTTAATTTTCCTTGTAAATAAATTAAACCAATGTCATGGGACATGTATTCCAAGCTGAATGGAGAGGGAAATATTACATTGAGAATCACTTATGGTTTATTATTGGCTATGGAAATTAGCATTGACATTGGCAAAGGAAAAAAGCAATAATTGGCAACTTAATATAAGAAATAAAGGAAAATAGGAGAAAAGGAAGATAAAGGGACAAGAATATGCATGGAAGGGAAAACGAAGGAAAAGGAAACAAAAGGAAAGGGAGAAAATTCTATGCCTCTCTTATTCACTCTTAGTTACTCTTGATCACTTCTTAGTTACTCTTGGAGAATTCTAGCTTTGACTTGGATATTAAGGCATTCTCAATTAGACTTAGAGAGAGAGAGAACTTGGACATAAGTAAGCAAGAAAGCAAAGGAAATTGGGGAAACAAAGAAGGAGGTTGGAAAATTAGTTACAATAGGAAAACATTTCAGGTAACAGGTTGCATGTAGTGGGTTCTATGTTTTGGTTAAGCTTTGGATGGCCGGTGCATTTCAGACCTTGGTGAGGTGGTCTTACGAAAATTCCCAAGGGTCAAGGGTGGAGATGGCCATTCTCCTAGAACTCTTGATGGATGGGTGGGGATAGGAAAATTACTTTGGGTATGGTGAAGAAGTCAGAGGCATTTAAGCTGGTTTTGGTTTGGTGATTTATGGACCGGTTTAAGTGAAATCATTATGGTGGAGGGTTGAGGTGGTTTAACCTCTAGAAGCCATGGTTAATTATCTTTTGGTTTATCCCATGTGATTCCAAATTCATGCTTAGAATATGACACATGGAAGATTGGCTGAAAGAGAGATTTGGTTTAGCCCAATCTATGGTCAGGTGTGATCCAGGTGGATGTTGGTGGCCACCAACCTATCCCACTTGGACCCCCACAACTGTCTCTTTCAATTTTTTTTCAGTTTCCTTAATTGTAGCATAGTTTACTATTTTTAACAGTTTTTCGGGTCCTAAACTTCCGGAGCCGTTTTGAGGACCTAAACGACGTTTTTTTAGAAATCTACCGCCAGAAATTTTCTATCTAAAATCGTCTTTTTCGTTGTATTCCTTGGAGAGATATTTCCAGCAGGTTATCATGCACGTCAAACAAAGATAATATGACCAAGTTAAGACCCTAGGAAGTTGGCTATCTAACTCACCCCAACGGGGCCCATAAACTCTTAGTGTTACATCTCCTCAGGTTAGGATTTTGGTTGTTTAGGGTTTGCTCTTATTGTTCAATAATAAAAAGGACCTTGAGCCTCACTTTAAGGGAGTTCAGAGGCATGTAGCCGCCACATCGCTTCTTAGAGATAAGCTATCATCACCCTAGCTGGTTTATTTCCATTTCTGTTTGTAAGCATACTTCAGTATTTTACATTAATGAAATGAAGTGTTATTTCCGCTGCATCTTTGTGTTTATGGTCATCTCTGTAATTGGTTGCATTCCTGTTTAAATCCTGTTTATCCCATGAGATTCCAAATTCATGCTTAGAATATGGCACGGTGATGATTGGCTGAAAGAGAGATTTGGTTTAGCCCAACCTATGGTCGGGTGGTACTTGGAATTCCCTGACTTTGTTGGCATTTGAATATGTTATTTTTGTTCTATTTCTTATTGAGATCAATAAACACATATTTTTTTGATTTTATGATTGGTTTGTCAGGGTTTCATTCTAGTTGAATGTTGGTTATAGGCATGGCTAAATGATGTGCTCTTGTTATGGATATTGTTTATCATTCACTAAGATATTGAAGGGTTATATGAATGCATAAGATAAATAGTGTTGTTTTAGCTAGCTTGAGAGGGTAGTGAGCCTTCTTGATGATTCTTTGATGAAACTAAGGAAATGATGTACACATATGCCTTCATGCCTTGTAGCTACCATGTTTACCATATGTTTGTCTAAATGTTTATCATGTGACTGGCATGTTTGGGCAAGACCTGAGCCTAAGTATAGGTTATGCATACTTGTGATTTTCCGAGACTTGATTCTAGAGAGTTATAGGTAATGAACTGTAAGCTAGCCCTAAAAAAGTGGCATTGATTCCAAGGTTGTAGTCTCTTTACTAATAAATCTTGATTGTAGCCACATGGAGAAAGGCGTGTGTGTACAGCTGGAGCCTTTTGGCCACATGCACAACTTGGCATGCAGTATGTGGTTGGGTTGTGAGGTTAGGTTAAAAGAAATTTCTAGCTCAGGGTACGATCATCAGTGGATTTGGTCTAATATCTAGGTGATTTAGTATCCCTAGGAAGTTGCAGTAAGTTTCAGGACAGTAGACCCCACTTTCATAACTAGAACCTAGTTTTTGGGTCATACATAGTAACTCTCAGCTCACGTTTACCTTGGAGAGCTTGTCAAAGTGGGTAAATGTGGGGTGGGGTGTTATAGAGTGGTACCAGAGCAAGGTTGCAACACTAGACCTCATGGTAAATACAAATTTTTATGCATGCATGTCATTTTTTATGTGATTATCATGCATGCATATTAGCTATTTATTGTTATGGTTTTTAAATCAATGTATAAGATTTTATTATTGTGATGTTGTATTGTGCTAATCTGGAGTGGCATGTGCAGATGTAATAGCCTCCCCTGAGATACATTAAGGTATGTTTTTCATTATGTTTTTATTTAGTTAACAATGTCATATTACAAGAAATAGAAGGCCAAGATATGAAGAGAATAATAGTTAAGTATAGTTCATATGACTCTCCATACAAGCTGGAAGAGACAATAGCAGGATGGGAGAGATCAGTTGAGCAGTAGGGAGAGGGATATTCTCCTGGTTTGGAAGATACATTGAGAATTTTAAAGGAAGGAGTCATGAGTTGCAAGGTAGACAATGAGTGGTTGATTTAGGAACAAGAAAGGCTTTCTAGAGCTCAAAAAAATAAAAATGAGGTTAATGTAGTCACCCTCCAAAGCCTTTTATATTTGCAGAAGTGGAGACATTTGGGGATCATTCATGGGGACAAACATGAAGAAAAGACAAATGGTGGAGATGGAAGAAGGTCTCAAAAAAGGCACATGTTGGACAAGGATGATACATTAAAGGGTGGAAGATCCTTGGATACACTAGAGAGGAGGGCTAGCGCTCATGGATTTTATTCTAGCTTTAGTTTCGAGAGACATCATTACCAACATACTTATAGGAGGAGTGCTAAGGGGTTATTTCCAAAGGATTTCAAGAAATCCAAGGCTCCTACTTTTGATGGGGAAATGAATATCAGAAGATGGAAAAGTATGGCTTCTTGGGATGAATAAATTCTTCAGATGGAATGATTACTCAGAGAACATGAAAGCCAAGATAAATACATTCACTCTTAAGGGAAAGGTAGATATTTGGTGGGAATATGTTAAGAATATCAGAGGAATCAGGGAAGAGGAGTTGAATTAGGATGAGTTTGAAATACTATTAAAAAAAAAGTACCTTTCTAAGAGATATTACCACAAAAAGGCCAAGGAGTTTTATGAGCTCAAGATGGGTTCCATGATAAATGAAAAGTACACAACCAAATTGCTAGAGTTGTTGAGATATGTGACCTATCTCAAGGATGAGAAAACAAATATCCAAAGGTTCATCAGTGGGTTTCCATTATCATTAATAGACTGGATTGAGTTTGATGAGCCTCAATCATTGAAGGAAGCCATCACAAAGCTAAAGCATTGTTATGAGCAGTCAAAGCGTAAGCATGAGTTCAAGCATGACTAGAAAGGTAATTAGAAGACTACAGGAAAATGGCTCAAGAAGAGAGGAATATCTGAAGATGCATGTGAGAAGGAAAATGTGGCACTTCATAAGGATTTCAATGTAGTTGAGAGAGGGCATGGGTCTCATCTTGAGGAGAAATAGAATAAATGCAATCGAATAAAATCTTTGAGGTGTTGGACTTGTGGCAAAGACCATTGCAGGAGGGATTGTCCATTGTATCAGGGTAGAAGGTCTCATATATATAGTGCTCAAGAGGCATGCACAATTGGGGATGTATTATAGAGCATTCCCTAGATCTATGCAACACTTGATAATAGGCAGGTAGATCATCTAACATCCATTATTGATATGGAAGGTAAGTTTTGTGATCAAGTTGTTTCTATTTTGATTGATCCTAGATTGAATAATAACTATATTAGTCCTGACCTGGTGGATCAATGTCGATTGAATAAGGAAGTGCATGCAGAATCTTGGTTGGAGAAGTTGGTTACAGGGACTGAGAGAAGAGTTCATCACTGGGTGATATATTGTGAATTTGATCTTAATGGAATGCCTACATCATCACATATAAATGTGCTTCCTTTGGGTTCATATAACATGCTTTTAGGAATGGAATGTTTGTTCATTCATAGGACTAAGGTAGATTTCTATGAGAAGGCCACTGAGTGCGTGGATGATGATGGAGAAAAGAGAGTCTTGTAGGGAAATAATAAGCCTACATCAGTGAGAATGGTTACAGTTATGAAAGCTAAGTGCAACAACAAGAAATGATGTTTATTGTTTGTAGGCAATGTTTCCAGCGAAAAAGGGAAGGAAGATGAGGATGATAAGGTCCTGAGAAAGTATCGTATCTTGTAGCAATTTCAGGATGTTTTTCCTACATAGATTCCATAGTTCCCTCCTCATAGGGAGGTGGATTTCTCTATTGATTTGATACCAGGAGAAATGTTGGCATCTAAGGCACCATACAGGATGAGCACTCCCGAGTTGGTGGAATTAAAGTTGCATCTTAAAGAGATGCTTGATAAGGGATACATAAGGCCAAGTGTGTCTCCTTAGGGTGAACCAATTTTGTTTGTAAGGAAGAAGGATGGTACTCTCAAAATATGCATTGATTATAGGGAGTTGAACAAGTTGACTATCAAGAACAGGTACCCATTTCCTTAGATTGATGATTTGTTTGATCAGCTGAAAGGAGCAACGTTATTTTTGTAGGTTGATATGAGATTAGGATATCATCAGGTGTGCATCAAATAAGAAGACATCTACAAGACTACATTTCCTAAAAGGTATGGGAACTATGAGTTTGCAGTGGTTCCTTTAGGTCTTACCAATTCTATAGCCACCTTCATGTGTTTGATGAACAATGTGTTGCACCCTTATCTAGATAAGTTTGTGATAATATTAATTGATGAAATATTGGTAAATTAAAAGAATGAGGAGGAGCATGGAAAGCACCTAGAATTAGTGTTGAGATTATTGAGAGAACATAATTTATATCCCAAGATCATCAAGGGCGGTTTCTTTCAGTCTTAGATTCATTACTTGGGACATGTTGTTTCCAAGGAGGGCATAGTGGTGGATCTAGAAAATATTAAGGCTTTCATGGAGTGCCTAACTCTAAGAAATGTGGATGAGGTTAGATCATTTATGGTATTATCAGGTTACTACAGGGTTTTCATTGGGAACTTCTCCAATTTTAGTTATCCTATAACATATTTGCATAGGAAAGCAAAGAAGTTTGAATGGACTGATGAGTGTGCCACTAGCTTTTCAGTTGGAGAAATTACTTACCAATGCTCCAGTTTTGAATATTGAAAATCTTGATGAGTTTGTGGTTTGTACAAATGCATGTAAGGAAGGACTAGGTGGAGTCCTGATACAGGAAGGACAAGTGTTTTTCTATGAATCAAGGAAGTTGAATGAGCATGACCATAAATTTGTGACTTGTAATCTTGAGTTGGTAGTTATAATTCATGCATCAAAGATGTGGAGACATTATCTCCTTGGCAGAAGGTTCATCTTAATGAGTGATCATAGTGGACTAAGGTACTTGTTTGACCAACCCAATCAAAATGCAAGGAAAGCTAGATGGTTGGATACTCTTAATGAGTTTGACTTTGAGATCAGGATTAAAGGAAAGAATAATCAGTTTGTAGATGCTCCCAATATGAGAGTGTAGGTGAATCATATTTTAGTTGTGAGATCTTATGGGACAGATTTACAAGAGAACATCTTGCATGCAAAGCAACATGAAGAGAAGTACCAAAAACTGAAGCAGAGATTGCAACAGCAGGGTGAAGGTGATAGGGATGAGGAGTATCACCTCATGACATATGGCTTGGTCATATTCAAGATCAGGATTTATGTGCTTGATAGCAGTGATTTGAATAATATTATTTTGAGAGAGTTTCACGTCAAGTTGTATTCAAACGACCTAGGATACGAGAAGACTTTGACAACTATCAAGAAGTTCTAGTATTGACCGAATTTGAAGAAAGAGGTAGCTGGGTTTGTTGTACGGTACTTGGACCGTCAATAGGTGAAAGTTGAATGAAAGCATCCTGCTGGTCTATTGCAACTTATTGAGATTCTTGAATGGAAATGGGAGGTCATTTCCATGGACTTCATTATCGGATTTCTGAGGACATCTAGACATCATGATTCCATCATGGTTGTGGTTGACAAGTTAAGCAAGGTAGTTCACTTCATTGTAGTAAAGTCTACTAATCTAGCTAGTGAGGTAGCCTAGATCTTCATGAGAAAGATAGTGAGGCTGCATAGGGCTTCTAAGAAGATTATATTAGATAGAGATGCTTACTTTCAGGTTTTGGAAGGAGTTATTTGCAATATTGGTGACATAGTTTGATTTTAGTACATCTTATCATCCATAGACAGATGGACATGCAAAGAAGGTTAACAAGACCCTTTAGGATATGTTAAGGATGTATGGCATGCATCAGTAGAGGAAGTGAGAGGAGTATCTTCCATTGGTAGAGTTTGATTACAATAATTGGTATCAGGAATCATTGAAGATGATTCAATTTAAGGCTCTCTACAAGTGGAGTTGTAATACTGATATCAACTAGAGTGATCCAATGAACACAGTGTCGATTGGAATAGATATGTTAGCATAGATGGAGTAGGACACGGTGTTGATTGGACTAGATATGTTAGCATAGATGGAGTACGAGATGTAGGTTATCAAAAGGAATTTGAAGGAAACACAGGATAGGCATAAGATTTATGCATATCAACATAAATGATTCAAGGAGTTTCAAGTTAGGGAGAATGTGTACTTGTGCATCAAGCCCGGGAAGAGCTCCTTGAAGATTGGGTTATATGCCAAGTTGGAACCTTGGTATTGCGAGCCTTTTGATATCCTTAAGAGGATTGGACTAGTGGCATATAGACTTGCACTGCCCCCATTAGTGAATCTGCATAATGTTTTCCATGTTTCATTGCTTAAGAGATTTGTCCATGATGATGGTCATGTTATTGATTGGTCTATATTGTAGGTGGAACTAGAGGGACAATTGTAGCTAGAGCCACAATGTATATTTTAGCATAAATAGATCATGCTCCGAAAATGAGCAACAAAGAAAGTTAAAGTGCATTGGAAGCACTTTGGGCCCAATGAATCTAAATGGGATATGGTTGATCAAATGTGGGCATTATATACTTATTTATTTGTTGGTTGAAGTAAATAGGTTTGTGGTATATGTGTGTGTGTGTGTGTGTGTGTGTGTGTGTGTGTGTGTATTTATGTGTGTATGTATGTCATTGTAAATACTACATTGAGTTGTGTTATAAAGCTCCAATAAGTGGTATGTTTGTCATGTTTTCAGTGGGTTGTCATTGTAAATACTACAATGAGCCATGTTATAAAGCTCCAATAAACAATATGTTTTATTGGTCATAAGTGTCATAGAACATCAAGGACGGTGTTCTCCCGAGGGGGAGGGGTTAATAACAACCCTGTGTTAATTTTCCTTGTATATAAATTAAACCAAGGTCATGGGACATGTATTCCAAGTTGAATGGAGGGGAAAATATTACATTGGGAATCACTTATGGTTTATTATTGGCTATATAAATTGGCATTGGCATTGACAAAGGCAAAAGGCAATAAATGGAAACTTAATACAAGAAATAAAGGAAAATAGGAGAAATGGAAGATGAAGGCACAAGAATATGCATGCAAGGGAAAATGAAGGAAAAGGAAACAAAAGGAGAGGGATAACATGTTGGAATAAGGAATTATTGGGGGGTGAATTAGTAACAATGAATTTCTATATTCTTTTTCTAATATTCTTATAGTCTTCTTTTTATAATTTACTAATGAGAGAATTCATTCATAAAGGAAGTGAGCAACAAGGTTAAACATTCATGTTCGTACAACCAATCACATGAGAAGCACACACATTTGACATAGTGTTTTCATGTGGAAACCCAAAGGGAAAAAACCACCAAATTGTTGTTTATTTATGATGTAAATTAATCACCTACTTAATCACATCTATTTGTTTGTGAGCTCCCACTCACAGGAGGCACTAACCCCATAGGTTGGCAAGAACCAACTTTCAAAGAGGCACCAACCCCTTTTGAATGTAGGCACCAACCTACTCTTGCCATTATTCTACTATTTCATACAATTTTCAAACTGAAAACATAGGCATATACATTACAAGTAAAATACTAATATGGTTGGATGCAGAAACAACTTCTGCTCTTAGTCCACTGTTGTTCCACAAAGTCCCTTTGGTCTTATGCAACTTCTATTTATTACTACTCAGAGGATCATATCTTAAGTGCTCTGCCTTCTCTTACACGGGCTCTCTACTGCAACTACTTCAACTTAGATCACACTTTTATTTACAAAACAATCACTCTATTGTCTTCTCTTCATCTCTTCCCTCATTTTTTTTCTCACAACGCTCCCACTGCTCTCAATACACTAGCACTATGTCTACTCTCGATGCTTAGACCTCACTGTCTACACACTTAGATCTCACTCCTCATCTCTTCAGCAATATGCTCAACTCACCTAATTTCTCAATGGAAGTTGATGGTTTTGATCAACATATGCATATTGCACAAAGATGTCTCTGCTTCCTATACCCATATTGCCCAAGTGTACTTCATCATGGCTCCTCCTGCTGTTGTTGTGTCTTATGGTTAAACCCTGTCATAGCATTAACCACAAAGATGGACCTTAAGTTCTTCACCGACTGACTATGTAGATTTCCATGCTTAGAATTTAATTCTCAGGAAGCCTGCACACTCCTCTAAGACTCCAATTCTTGTTTATTTCTCCTCAGATCTTGATAGTTCTCAAGGATGGCCACTCTGATCCTCATTTAACATAATTAGATGTGTATGTGAAGCAGTTGATTGCTTCCTTCATTCCCTCAAATTCCTCTTTGTTAAATGTTGTCCTCATTACCTTGTCTCAAAGCCTTCTGCAAGTCTAGCTAACGTCAACAACCATTTTCGTCGTTCCTGAATTCAATTCTTCAGTTGTCGACTTATACATCCATTAAACTTGCTGTAATGCCACATCGAAACCCAAAATATCATAACTTACATAAGAGGAATTTTACGAGATTGCATTGCTCTGATATCCTTGGTCTCCTTTGCCTTTAGCTTCTTTTTCATTTTCTTTTTCATAGGACCGAGACCTGTGACCATTAGTTTAGTGTTGTATCAGATCCCTTCTATATCGTAACATGCACACACATAATTTTACAATATTACTTAGTCTGATATCCTTAGATCCCTTGTTCAACGCTTGGTCCCCTTAAGCTCCATATTACCATGTGCCCATAAATATTGGAGTACCCTTGTATCAGAACTTCTTAACCATCATTTTCACAAGAGTTACGGTGTTCCCATCCTTTGATATTCTGTCCTCCGATATGATGATATCTCTTCCTCTTCACTTTCTCGGGCCCACTCACATGCTTCCATGCATCCTTTGGGAAGAGAGAGAAGGAGTCCCAATAAACCTTGACTTTGCATCAAATCCTTTGTTAACTTGCTCATCTTTCCTTGACGCTTTTATAAATATCGGTCCTGCTAGATATCGTAACTTCTTAAAACACCTCTATTAAGAAATTTCAATATTCTGATATCCCAGACCTTCGATATTCTGACGACCTCTGATATTCTGATGATCTCTGATACCATCAGCTCTGATGCTCCAATATGGCCTGCTCCGATACTCCAGTCTCTGAGGTTTTGATATCCTAGTCTCTGAGGTTTCGATATCGAGTCCCGATGAGATTCGATCTCTGATATTTCAACCTTCTTGGGACTTCAGGTCCCTGAACTTATGTAGACCATATATTTTGGTCCATGATTCCATTTTTAGACTTCCACACATCGTTGGAAATCTCTTTCAGATAAATTTCTAATGGAGAGAGTCCGATGTAGGCTTTGAGCCCATCTGCTACCTCTAAGATGGTTGCAATCTCTCTTCCACTCTTCACATTGGGTTCACCATCTTCTTCTACTTGGAATGTTGAACTCCTAGCTACCATAGTCATCATTTTATGGCTTCTCCAGTAAGCATGCTACTATGATGATTCTCTACATGAAGGATGCAACTACCATGGAATTCCTTCTGGATGCCTAATCATCATACTGACCTTGGTTGACATCAATCATCATGATGACCCTGGTTGACATTAATCATCATGTTGACCCTGGTTGACATCAATGCCAACACTAACACAACCACACAAACACAACCAATTGTCCAACAATATCTCCCTTTGGCATTGATTTCAACACCATAAGCTCCACCTCTAGATACGCATGGTCTTCTCCGATGTTAATAATCTCCCCCTTTGGCATCAATGGCAAAGAATTCTTATTGAATACTCCCCTTGAACCATTGCAGCCTACTCTTCCATGGATCCCACATGCTGAGTAGCTGCCACCGCCTACCAAATTGAAGTCATTTTGAAGGAGTCACAACTCCTATCTGCTGCTTGAGATATTCAAATGGTTCTCTTACCAGTGGCTTAGTAAAGATATCTAGAAGTTTATCTTTAGTGGCCACATATTCAAGTCTGAAAATATTGACCGCAACTTGTTCCCTCAAGAAATGGAACTTGATAGGAATATGCTTGGACTTTGAATGCATGACTAGTTTTTTTGAGATTCTAATGGAACTTGTATTATCACATGTAATTGGAATAGGATCAATCATCTCTACTTGAATATCTTTTAAAGTCTGCTTCATCCATAGAATTTGCATGCAACAAGTAGCATCAACAATATATTATGCTTTAGCGGTCGATAAAGAAATGGAGGCTTGTTTCTTACTGACCCACGACACCATGTACTTTCCAATGAAGAAATTACCACCATAAGTGCTATTCCTATCATCCATATTGCTAGCCCAATCAACATCAATGTAGGCCTCCAACTTGAATTCTTTGCTCTTAGCATACCACAATCCATATTCTTTTGTTCCTTGAAGATATTTGAAAGCCTAAAATATGGCCACAAGACCCATTGTTTGCATGATGTCTAGCTTTGAAGTTGTAATATACAACAAGCCTCCTATCATTAATTTGTATTTAGTCTAATTTACTGGTGGAGTCTCATCTTCTTTGCACAACTTGCAACTTGTAGTCATAGTGTGCTTACTGGCTTGCAATCTTCCAGCCCAAATTTCTTAAGAGTTTTCTTGAGATATTTGGATTGGGATATAAATTCTCCTTGTGAATACTGAGCAATTTTAAAGCCCAGGAAGAAGGAAATCTCTCCAATCATAGACATTTGGAACTTTTTCTGCATACATTTTGCAAATTGGTGCCCTAATTATTCCATGTCACTGCCAAATATTATACCATTCGCATACATAGCTACAATTAGTAGATGGTCTCCTTCAGACTTGACATATAAATTGTTGTCAACTACACCTTTCTTAAATTCTTGTTATTGAAGATATTTATCCAACCTTTCCTACTAAGCTCTGGGAGCTTGTTTCAGTCCATACAAAGCCTTCTTCAATTTTCATATGAACCCTTCCTCCGTGGTGAGTATAAATCCTTTTGGCTGCTCAATGTAAACTTCTTCTTCCAAATCTCCATTGGGAAATGCAGACTTCACGTCCATCTGATATACCTTGATGTTTTTATCGGAGGAAAGAGCAAGAAATATTCTGATGTCTTCCTGACATGCCATTAATGCAAAGGTTTCCTCAAAATATACTCCTTCTCTTTGGGCATACCCTTTGCAGACTAATCGAGCTTTGTTCCTAATTACTTGACCTTGCTCATTCAGCTTGTTTTTGAAAACACATTTGGTTCCAATAATGTTTTTCTCTCTAGGCCTTGGAACAAGCTCCCAAGTGTCGTTCTTTTCAATCTGGTCAAGTTCTTCATTCATAGCTTTCACCCAAAACTTGTCTTCACTTGCTTGGATGAGATTCTTGGGTTTAATCTGTGATAACAAAGCCAGACTTGCATAACTTGTATTGCCAAGAAGTTTTATCTTGGCGTGGACACCTTATATTTGATCTCCAATTATTTGAATCTTAGGATGTTCTTTTTGTACATACCTAGAGGGTGTCTTTGGCCTTGAATTTGTGTTTAATTCTTCATCTTAACTATTTGAATTTGTTTCTTCTAGATCTGCGAACCTCATCTCTGAGTTTTCTTCATCATCTGAGTTCATATTTCTTTTAGAGGACTGAGGTTGTGAAACTATTTCATCTACTATCACATCAATGCAATCCTCAATCCTCTTTGTCCTCTTGTTGTAATACTTATATCCTTTACTTCGAGAAGACTACTTGATAAATATTCCTTCGTTAGCACGAGACTCAAACTTTCTAGGATTCTTTTATTCCTTTTAATGGAGCACTTGCTCTAGCCATTCCCTTGATTGTTTTTTTCTTCCTCTCCACTACTCCATTTTGATGTGGAGTTCTAGCCACTAAGTATTGCCTCCTCATGCCATTCTCTTCACATAATTCTTTTAACTCTCTTGAGGTGAACTCTCCTCCTCTTTTCTACCTTAAGAATTTTATCTTTAAGTCCTTCTGGTTTTTGACTTGAGCTTTAGTTTTTTTAAAATGCTTAAATGCTTCTGACTTTTCTTTTAAGAGTAGAGTCCAAGTAGCCCTAGTAAAATCATCAATGAGGATCATGAAATACGTTTCTCCTTTTGATGTTTTTGCTCTAGTTGGACCACAAATATCTGTGTGAATGAGATCCAGAGGTCTGGATGAGGAGAACCCTTTTGACTTGAAATGAGTCATAATCTGCTTGCCAAACTAACTTGAATATTGATTTATCAGGCCTTGATGGTCTTAGTAATCCTCTCATGACTCCCATATTGCTAAATTTTATCAAATTGTCAAAATTCATATGCCCAAGCCTCTTGTGCCACAACCACGCTTCATTCATTTTTCTTAAATAGAAGTTAACTATGGAATCATCAAACACATATACATTATTGTGGGTTCTAATTTCATTTCCAACCATATTTTCATTCTTCATGTTGAAGATCTCACAATATTTAGATCGAAAGGTCACATCGTAGTCATTATCACACATTTGGCTAACACTAAGCAGATTGTGCTTGAGACCTTCCACATACAACATATTTTGTGCTTTTTTTTTTATCAATCAGAGCTATGCCTTTACCCTTGATTCTTGTTGGATCATTGTTTCTAAAGGTGACAATTTTTCCTTTGTCCTTTTCTTTTAGCGAGACAAATTTTCTTTTATCCTCAGTCATATGTTTGGAACAACCACTATTCACATACCATTTTTTTCTTGATTATGAGTTGATAAAGCGAGTCCACACTACATGCTATTTTTAGTCTTTCGTTTCGAGCTGCCCTTATCCTTTTGGATAGCTAATTGTCTAATATTCAAGGATTTAGAAAGATATTCAAACTACTTCTGAACTCGCTTTCTTTGTGCCCAAAATTATTGCATTTGCAGCATTCTACTTCACTTAGAAAGGGAGAGAAGACATTTCGATCTCTGAGAGAAGATTTTTGAGATCTCAAATTATGATATTTATTATATCTAGGATTTCCATCTCTTTCAACTTTGATCCTTCTACAATCAACAACTTTATGTCCAAAGATATGAAACTTATAACAATGACCATCAAAAATAGGAATGCCTATTGTTGGAATTCTTATGATATTGTGCATGAAGGTACCTTTGTTCTCTAGATGATTGATTTGTTCTCCATTGATGGTCTCCTCTTTTACCTGATTCTCTTTTGTCTTCAGTGATTCTTCCTTGAAGCTTATTTGCATAGCTCTGTGGTTCTTCAAATCCTGCAGACCTGAAATTGATCTTCTCCATAGAGGATTCTTGTGTCTTTGAGTATCCCAAACTTGTTTTTTCTTGAGGGCCTTTGGCTATTTAGAATTTGATCTATTTTCATTGTGCCTTCTACTAATTTTTCATTGAAACCCTTCTCGGTCTTTATTCCCTCAATATCAGTTCTTGGAGAGACAACCTATTCTTCAAGACTCTGAAAATTCTCTTCCCATTCCAGGATCAAGTCTTGAAGAACCTCTTCCTTTCATTTAGTTTTTTTCTAGTTTAAATTTCAAAGATAAAATGTCATATTTGCATGTCTTTGAGAATGTTTCCTTCCTTAATTTGAGTAGATCTTGTTTTAATTTCTTGTTCTCTTCTTCTAGTTTCTCACATGTTCCTTATTTTTCTTCTAGTAGAATGACTAAAATATCTTTCCTCTTGATATCTTATTCAATCTTTTTTTTTATAAGCAATCTCCTCATTATCAGAGTTATACATGCCTTCTTCAACGCATTGTAGTTGTTCCTTAGACTACTTATTCTTCTTCCTTGATTTCTTTAGCTCATCAAGGTCGCTGATGAGTTCTCCTTCAGATCCACTACCCCTTCTTCTTCGTTTTCCTCTTCAGAGTCCATAATACCTTGTTTCTTGGAGTCTGTTTCAAAATCCATAAGTAGATACTTATCTGAGTCATTCTCTGATGAGTTTTCATTGTCTGACTTTAATGTTGAGCTATCCTATTTGGAGTAGAACCCCTTTTACTTATAGAGATTTTTCTTTTGATGTTTCTGAGACTTGTTCCCAAATTTATGATCATATTCCTTTTCAAACTTTTCTTTATAAGGGAATTTGGACAAAAAAAATCCAACTCTTCAGCAGTCAAAACATTTAAAGGGAAACTTCCCTTTATATTTTCCTGAGCCACGCTTTAGTTTCCTAGCTAGTTGAATCAACTCCTGGATCAGATTCACAATTAGAGCAGACTTGATGATCTTTGTGCTCCTTGGAATTTTTGGATACTTTGAATGATGCTTCCTTAGGTTCAAAATTTTCTCTTCCTACTCTCATCTCATAGGTTGTGAGAGTACCATGCAACTAGTCCATGTCGAGATCCTTTAAATTAGCCATTTCTTCAATAGGTGAGACTTTGGCATTAAATCTCATGGGAAAAGATCTTAATATTTTCTAAAAATCATCTCTTCCTTGAACTCTTCACCAAGTCATGTAATCATATTAGTTACTTCATAAACCCTGAGAAAGTATTTTTCTATGCGTTCATCTTCACTCATTCTCAAGCTCTCAAACCTCATTCTAAAAGTTTGAATTTTTTCCTTCTTGACTTTGTCATCTCCTTCATGATTTTGATTAAGCTTTATCCATAATTCCTTTGCAGACTTAGAGTGCATAACTTTTACAAGTTTTGATTGACTAAGGCCAAAGAGAATGGAATTCTTGGCTTTATAATTATCTCCATTTTAGCATCTGCATCAGTGGGAGGAATATCAGGTACATTTTAGTCTACTAGCATTGAAGTCCAAACATGTACTCCTAGGGACATAAGATATGCTTCCATTCTTACTTTCCAAAAGTCATACTTTATCCCATCAAAGACTGGTATTCTACTTGAGTAAGCCTCTTGAGTCTCTTTCCTAGACATAATTCCTTATAGATCTACCTTCCAGTGATTAGAATGTTCTTGAAGGAACTTGGCTTTGATACCAATTGTTGGAATAAGGAATTACTCGGGGGGGGGTGTGAATCAGTAACAGTGAGATTCTATCTTCTTTTTATAATATGCTTACAATCCTCCTTTTTATAATATGTTACTTTTGATATAATTAATTCATAAAGGAAGTGAGTAACAAGTTTAATGAACATTCATGTTCATACAACCAATCACATGAGAAGCACACACGTTTGACACAATGTTTTCATGTGGAAACTCAGAGGGAAAAAGCCACCAAATTTTTGTTTGTTTATGATGTAAATTAAGCACCTACTTAATTACATTTATTTGTTTATGAGCACCAACTCACATGAGGCATCGACCCCCTTAGGTTAGAAAGCACCAACATGCCAAGAGGAACCAACCTCTTCTAAATGCAGGCACCAACTTTCTCTTGCCAATGTTCTACTATTTCATACAATTTTCAAACTGAAAATAGAGGCATATACATTACAAGTAAAATACCATTACAATTGGACACAAAAATAACTTATGCTCTCATTCCATTGTTGTTCCATAGAGTCCCTTTGGTCTTACGTAGCTTCTCTTTACTTGCTGCTAACAAGAGCATATCTTCAGCGCTATGCCTTCTCTCACACAGGCTCTCTACTATAACTACTTCAACTCAACTCACACTGTTATTTACACAACAATCACTCTATTTCCTGCTCTTAAACTCTTCCCTCATTATTCTTCTCACAACACTCTCGCTGCTCTCACTACACCAACACTTTGTCTTCTCTCAGTGGTTAGACCTCATTGTCTACACACTCAACTCTCACTCCTAAGATCTTTGACGATATGCTCAACTCACTCAATTTCTCAATTGAAATCAATGGTTTTGATCCATAGATGCACATTGCGCAAAGTTATCTCTGCTACCTGTACCCATACTACCCAAGTGTACTTTAGCATGGCTCCTCCTGCTATTTTTGCGTCATTTGGTTGAACCCTATCATAGAATTGAGCATGGAGATGGATCTCGAAGCTCTTCATTGACTGACTGCGTAGATTTCCATTATGAGAATTTAATTCTCAAGCAACCTGCACACTCCTTCAAGACTCCCATTTTATTTATTTCTCCTCAAAGGTTGATAGTCCTCAGGGATGAACACTCTGATCCTCATTTAACACAATCATACATGTATGCGAAGTAGTGAATTTCTTCCTTCATTCCCTCAAATTCATCTCTGTTAAATTTTGTCCTCGTTGCCTTGTCTCATAGCCTTTTGTAGGTCTAGCTAACATCAACAACCAAGTTTGTGATTCCTGCATTCAATTTTTCAATTGCCGACTCATACATCCATTAAACTCATTGTACTACCATATTGGAACCCAACATATCATAACTTACATAGGAGGAATGTTACAGGATTTCACTGCTCCATTATCCTTGGCCCCCTTTGCCTTTAGTTCCTTTGGCATTTTCTTTCTCATAGGATCGAGACTTGTGACCATTGGTTTAGTGTTGTATTAGAACCCTTCTGTATCATAACATGCATAAACATAATGTTACCACATTACTTAGTCTGATATCATTAGCTCCCTTTTTCATCCCTTGGTCCCCTTAAGCTTCATATGACTAAGTGCCCATAAATATTAGAGCCCCCCTATATCAGAACTTCTTAACCATCATTTTCACAAGAGTTACGATGTTCCTATCCTATGATATTTCTTCCTCCAATATGTTCACATATCTTCCTCTTCAGTTTCTTGGGCCCACAAACACGTTGCCATGTGTCCTTTAGGAGGAGAGAGAAGGAGTCCTAATCAGTCTCGTCTTTGCATCAAATCCTTTGTTAACTTGCTCAACTCTCCTCAGTGATTTTAGAAATATAGGCCCTACTGGATATCGTAACTTCTTAAAATACATCTGTTAAAAAATTCCAGTATTCTAATATCCCAGACCTTTGATATTCTGATGACCTCTGATATCATCAGCTCTAATGCTCTGATTTGGCCTGCTCTGATTCTCTGATATTTTGGTCTTTGAGTTTCCAATATCCTAGTCCCTGAGGTTCCAATATCAGGTCTTGATGGGTTTCGACCTTTGATATTTCAACCTTTTTAGGACTTCAAGCCCCTGAACTTCGACCGCCCATATATTTTGATCTAGGAGTTCATTTTTAGACTTCCACACACTATTGGAAATCTCTTTCATAACAATTTCTAATGGAGAGGGTTCGATATAGGATTTGAGCCCATATGCTACCTCTAATATGGTTGCAAACTCTCTTCCACTCTTCACGTCGGGTTCACCATCTTCTTGTGCTTGGAATGATGAACTCCTAACCACAATATTCATCATTTTAGGGCTTCTCAAGTAAGCCTTCTACTACAATGATTCTCTACATGAAGCTTGCAGCTACCATGGAATTCCTTCTGGATGCCTAGTTATCATACTGACCCTGGTTGACATCAATCACCATGTTGACCCTAGTTGACATCAATCATTATGCTGACCCTGGTTGACATCAATCATCATGCTGACCCTAGTTGACATCAATGCCAACACTAACACGGCTACCCAGGCACCACCAATTTTCCAACAATATTCTATGCCTCTCTTCATCACTCTTAGTTACTCTTGATCAGTTATTGGTTACTCTTGGAGAATTCTAAAATTCACTTGGATATTAAGGCATTATCACTTGGACTTGGAGAGAGAGAGAGAACTTGGATAGAAGCAAGCAAGAAAGAAAAGGAAATTGGGCTAGCGAGAAAAGGAAATTGGGGCAGGGAAGAAGATTGGAAAAGTGGCTACAATAGGAAAATATTGTAGATAACATGTTGCATTTGTAATTTCCTTACTGATATTTCAATGCATGGTACACACATTTGGTTATTTGGTTACCTTGTTTTCATTGACATGGGATTTTCCTGGATTGACAATGGTTTCAACCTTGATTTCTATTTCTTGGATAACCATGATGTAGTGGGTTCCCTATTTAGGTTAATATTTGGATGGTAGGTGGATTTTGGATCCTGGTGAGGTGGTCTCAGGAATATTACCAAGGGTCAAGGGTGGATATGGGAATTCTTTTGGAACTCTTGATGAATGGGTGTAGAAAGGAAATTTCCTCTAGGTATGGAGAAGAAGTTGGAGGGACCCAAGTTGGTTTTAGTTTTGGTGATTTCTGGACAAGTTTAGGTGAAATCAATGTGGTGGAGGGTTGACGTGGTTTAACCTCTGGAAGCCCTAGTTAGTTCTATTTTGGTTTATCCCATGTGATTCCACATTCATGCTTGGAATATGGAATGGGGGTGATTGGTTGAAAGAGAGATTTGGTTCAACCCAATCTATGGTCATGTGGTATGTGGAAATCCCTGACTTGGTTGGAATTTTCATATGTTATTATGTGTTATTTATTATTTAGATCAATGAGCACATGTATTGTTTATTGTATTGATTTTAGGAATGGTTTGTCATGGTTTCATTTTGGTTTAATGTTGGTTATAGGCATGGTTAAATGATGTTCTCTTGTTATGGATATTGTTCACCATTCAATAAGTTATTGAATGGTTATATGAATGCATAATCTAACAAGTGTTGTCACAACTATATTGAGAGGGTAGTGAACCTTCTTGATGATTCTTTGATTAAACTAAGGAAATAATGCATAGATATGAATTCATGACCTGTAGATACCATGTTTACCATATGTTTGCTAAATTTTTATCATGTGACGACCATGTTTGGGTATGATATGAGCCTATGTATAGGCTATGCATGCTTTTGATTATCTTAAACTTGATTATGGAGAGTTTTGTGTAGTTCTATGCAGTGCCCTATAGGCTAGCCCTGAAATTGTGGCACTAATTATGCAGTTGAAGTCTCTTAACTAAGAAATCTCAGTTTTAGCCACATGGAGGAAGGCCTGCGCATGTGTCTAGTGTTTTCTAGCTACATGTACAACTTTCCATGTGTGAAATTGGTCTTTGAGGTCAAGTGAAAAGAAAATTCCATAACTAGAACTTGGTTTTTGGGTCATGCATAGTAATCTAAAATCATGTTTACCCTAGAGACCTTGTAAAAATAGGTAAATGTGGGGTGGGTTTTTATAGGATACATGTTTGAAATGACTTTAAGATGGTCCCTTCTAGAAAATTCACCGAAGGGCCAAGATGACACTCTCCCAGAAATACTAGAGGACACGGGAGGAATTCTACATATACACACAACATAAGAGAATTGGGCTTCTATTGTTCAAAAAAATTTACGTTTCTCGACATTTCACTATTTGATGTCCCTCTATTTGGTTCTAATATGGATCTATTTATCTCATTTTTTCATATTCATAATTGGTTGGCTTGTTTTTTTCTATTCTAACCTCTATTTTTGGGGTTGATCACTAGATGAGTGGGAAATGAAATTTCTCTTTTCTTCTAAATTTTGGTGCATGGCCATTCTTATCTCATGGAGGACAATAGGCTTCGAGGCTAGTTCAGGATAGTGTGGAGTTGTAAAGTATGACCTAGATGACACATTAGTGTTGGAGTTGACTTTAAGGTATTCCTTTATGACATTAAGCCTATACCGTCTGAATTTAGGTGTTAATCGTTGTAGTTTTGTTTGAGACCAATAAGTTCATTGTTTAATCCTATGTTTCTAGCATGGAGTTCAAGGATTGAATTCAACCACTAAGATATTTGTTTTGGATGATGAACCACTTAGCTCCTATAGTTTCGTTGATGAACTATTTAATATTTACCAGTTGGCTAATGAATGACTAAGTGCTTGTTAAATATTTATTTAAGCCATTGGGTACTTGTTGTTGGCTAATGAATCACTTTGTGCTTGATGTTGGCTATTGAACCACTAAATGATTTCCAACTAGTTGTTAAACCACCACATAGTGGATTCAATCCCACAAGACTAAGCAACACACCCCTCTGGAATTTGGGTGAAGCCCTATGTTTTAAAACTTAGAAAGTAAGTGAGTCATTGGGGTCCTTACTACTAGAGAGTAGTTCATGAGCCACCCTGAATAGTTGGTTCAATCTCCATAGTGTTTAACCAAGCCATTGGTGTGAATCCCCTCCCCCCCCCCCAAGCAATCATTCCCTTAGGCTTTGGATCCAACACTAGGGTGGTCAGATAGAAGAGAGATTGTACTATAGATGGAATATAGTTGGGTAGAGAGTGGAGGTCCTTTCTTTGGTTTCTAGTTATTATATTATACTCATATAAGTATAATTATTTATGCATATTTTATTTATGGATGATAATCATTCTTGTTATGGTATCATCTAATATATGGTCATGTATTACTGATGAAAGGTTGCCTAAAATCACTGCATATTCAAGATGAACAAGTTTTATTATAAATATTTATGGTGATATTGAACTGTTTGATTTATGTGAAGGCTTCCATCTCCATTAATTATAGGAACACTTACATGATTATAACTATTTTTTGAAGTTCACTCAACTAACTTGCTATCTTATAAGCTCTCTATTATCTTATTTGTTTATGAATTGGGTAGCTCCCTACCATAACCTTGGTTATAGGCTATATTGAATTTAATTCATATGGTGTGTGTTAAATTAGTCTAGCTGATGGTCACTTAGTATATAAATTATGCGATGATTCTATGAGTTTTACACACTTATTTATTGTTGTAACTGAGAATTCTAATCAATTGTGTCATCCTCAAATGCATTGTTTAATACATGATGTGTAACATTTATGAATGGTCATATAAACTTTCATGTATCCTTGATAATGAATGAAGGACTCCTATCACATTATAGAAGAATTAACTAACCTACAATAGAAAGTAGAGATGGAGTGCTTGAACTTGGTTAAATTGGATTTTGGAGCCTATATTTCCTTTAATCTAGGTTTGGTGTAGTTTGGGTCTTACTGGTACACTTATTGTTCACTCTATGAAGAGCATAATTTTGTTGAGAGCCTATGTTCAAGCCTTGGCCATCACTCTTTTGAAATTTGTTGTCCTATGACGATGCCCTAGTCTTGAGAAATCTTTGTAAAATCTACAAATTTGCTTAATTTCCATTTTCTTCAAAGTTTCTACAAAGATATGGTGATCTGACATCTGATACTAGTAAGTTGAAGTTACTTTGAGCACAACATGGATGTCATCTGGACCATATTTCATATTTCCATATAAATTCACATTCGACAATTCAGGGTGGAAGGATGGCAAGGTAGAGTTACCTTGTGCATGGTTCAGATCTCATCCAGACCGGATTACTCTTTTATGGGTTATTTGCTAATATATGGTTATGTTATCGATACCCTTTTAAAGTTCCATCTATCTAGGCAGATTCCCCTTTCCAAGGTTAGTTTGCATTTGTTGATCCATTGATCTAGGTGTCAATTAGGTCAAGACCATATTAGGAACCTAGATGAACATTGGGTTGATACCCCATCAAGGTAAGGTTGCATATGGAATCTAGGGATCCAAATGTGGATGAGGGTGCAGCCACTGACAAAGGCCTTAATGGGCATCAGGCCATATTTCCCTCAAACAAATGTTGGATCTAGTGATCCCAGATCTAGGGAAGACAAGGGGTGCATGCACAAGTGAAAGTCCATATGTGGTCGGGTCCAGGTTACCCTGGCAGGGGGATTGGATCCATAGATTCAATGGTCTAGAAGTAGGTAAGAGCCAATATTTCATGGAAGCACTATATTGCTCGTAGATCATATATAATGAAAAAATACTACAAAACATGATGGGGAAGAGTTGGTGGTCCATGTGCCTGAGTTGATGTGTTTGTGCCATAAAGACCTGATAAGGAGCATTCAGATGCCATGTAGGAATCTAATGATGATGTTATCACCCATTATGTTGATGTGCCAATGCCACGTGGCCTGCACATGGATTCCACATGGAAGTTCAATGCTAATATGGCTTTATATGATTAGCTAAACATTGAATGACAATAGCTTTCAATTCAGGAGTTGGATTGAGATAAAATTATATAATCAAAGAGCTCTTGATGAGGTAAATGTGATTGTGTCATTTGTTTTTATATTTGATTATGTTGCGAAAAGATGATTTTGTAACCCCATCTTCATAATATACCTTATGTTATCCTCCACAATGTCCCAGGCTGAGAGGAGATCGACGGAGGTAACCACAAACCAAGATTTTAGTTTGGTAGCTAGCCCTACCAAATCAAAGAGGGCTCTCTCTATGAAATCACAATCAAGAGATGACTGGAATGTAAAGGATTTTAGGCTAGATAGCTAGGCTCAGGTGGGTTTTGGATAATTTAGGGTTTTGTTGTTGGATAGGGATAAAAACCAAGTAGCTAGGTCAAAGGATCAAAGGGTTACAACAACAAAGATATAAAGGAGCAAGGTAGCAATACTTTTGTGATGGATCTTAGGATTTTTCAGTGTAGTGTAGTATTAAAAATAATTTTAAAGGTATTAATGAGCATGAAACATGAATTCATTAAGCAAAAGAGAAAATACAACTAATGATTTTTCCATCAAAACAGAGTTTAATGCAAAGAATTTTGTTTATAAACTGTAATGAAAACCATGGAAGAGTTGATGATTGGAAAGAAAATTTGAATATATTTCATATAAAGTGATAACAGACAAAAAAAAACGTCACAAACTTACTGCACATGAATTCCTAGATAATAGCTGCAAACTGTATCCTTTGATTTCCATAAAATGTCCAAGTACAAGCTATAATAGTTCTCCCCTCTCAAGTCCAACATGTTGTGACTGAGAAACTAATACATAAAGAATAAAAAGACATCTCCCCGCTCTCATGGGTCGAATCCATGACTATAGGAACTATTCCATGAGGTGTTCTGACCAATCCCCAATGTTTAGGGAAGTTAGAAACAACTTCTACAATTAACTTTGACTCCAACCTCTCTCATAAATGAGGCCAAATTTACATCAAAACAATTTACAAAGACAAACCACCCACTATTACATCATATTTACAATAATATTACTCAATTACATAATTTACGTCACCCTTTTGACTTTTACCAAAGTCAAACCAGGAATTACATATAATTACACAGTGAAAATATTACAAAAATATCAGAAATTTCCAAGTGCGCAACGAGCTATTGGAGGCCATATTTGAGTGCCTTACTAAAGTCCAAATCCATATCTGAAGCCTATTATGGAAATATAGGAGAGATTGGATGTCTTTAGAGTATTTTTGCAATCAAAATGACCCATTTTTGGCTAAGATATGGACATTCTCCCAAGGTGTCCCTAGGTGAGTAGTGAAATGGAAAAAGAGAGGTAGCAAGGTGATTTTTGGCCTCTTTTTTGCAAATTTATCAAAAACTAAGCCCTGGACCAGGAAAGTGGGAAAATGGGTTTTGAGAGGGGATCATAATATTTCCAAAAAAATTGATTTTCCAAAGAAGCGCGGCGTGAGCTCGCTGTGCTCCTAGACAAAAATTGCCAAAAATTGCAAATCTGCACCAGTCTGCACCAAAACAAAAAATTTTCTCCAAATCCCCCCAAAATTTTGTCTAGAGATGCCTAATGAGGTATGTTATGCAACCATGGATGCATCAGTAAGAAAATATAACTTACCCTTCTCCTCTTAGTTGATTAGGGCTTCATCTAGTTTGGCCTTCAACTCCTTGATTTTGCCCTTGCAAAGTTGATTTTTGTTGTGGTAGTGGATGGCAGGGTAGGGGATGATGTCAGTGAGTAGGGGAAGGAGGAATTTTTGGAAATGAGTGAGGGGAGTGGGTGGAAAATGCCAAAATGGGTATACTAGGGTTTAGAGGGAAATGATAGAAAATGAGGGGAAAAGGCTTTGTGATGGATGGAGATGGTGTATTAGCTGCAAAATAGAGGTGTAGGGATAAGGAATCTAGGTTTTAGGGCATAAATTCATCATTTGAAGATCAAAACCATGAAAATAATGTAAACCATAGGAGAAGAATTATTTGATCAATTTCTTGACATATGAGGTAAAGGAGGGCATGAAAATGATTAAAATTACTTGTTATAGAGCTTGGAGGATGAAATGACTAAAGAGGGGCTTTGAAAAATGGATTTTGGTGATCAAACATCAGTTTTGGACAACTATGCCACATGCGCAGTGAAGGCATCCTGTGTGCAGCGTGTTGTCTAGGTGTGTAGCGTGGGCTCTCTGTGCACAACAAGGGCCAATTTTTGCCAGTGAGGGCTACGGAATCACATTTTTTTGCAAAGAAGAGGGGGGTCCTTGATGCTAGGATGGTAGAAAGGTGAAAATGAGTGTAAATGAGCTCCTCCATGTGCTTTTATAATGTTCTTTTGGTGTCTAAGTGATTAATGATGTAGGATGGCCCAGCTCACCAATTCACTCTCTTTTTTAGTTTTGTAGCCTTAGGACTTCTTCTTGTAACTTTAGAACCATAGGAACATTATTACATATAAAACATAAATTACATTTGAAATCAAGTATTATTGAACAAATTTACCTCTTACCACTCCTCATTTACCAGATTTATACATGAAATGACTGATTTTATAACCTTAACCCTAATGACCTAATGACAACACTAATCTAAATGGAGACCATGATGATGTGACTGAACTAATGTTAATGATGTTTTCATGATGGTAGACTCAACTGAGCGATGAAAGTGACTGATATATGAAATTCTTGAGAGAGTGGAAATAACCCTAGACACACTAGCCAATGATCAAATTTTTATTTGAAGACTCACTGGAATGACAAAAACTTGACTTGAACCTTAAGAACACCTTGTAAGAGAATATTTGATCATTGGTGGCAGGTTGAACTGACTGACACTAACACCTAAGATATTAGGTTAAGTAAATAGGTAACACCTCTTGTTTTCTGAGATAGTACAAGAAGGTTGGAGGGTGTTATAAAGTGTGTAAGAGCTTAGGATCAAGACTAGACCTTAAGAGGCTTGCATCAAAAATTTAATATATCAATTTAGTTATGCATACACTGACTTTCTTGGGATTCATAACTAATGTGGTTTCTAACCTTAATAAAATGTCTACATTCTGGATTTAAGACCTCTGTGGTTTATTTCTTCTGACTTAGTTACCAAAGAATCCACAGTAAGAACCATTTTCTGCCAACGTTTCAAATCCCAACCGAGATCCATCATCAGGACCACATGAATGTTTGATAGAAGAAGATCTAATTTGAGAGATTAAATAGTAACAAGGAGAGTAAATTAAGATGAAAGTCATCTCTCATTTCTTTAATAATAATTTTAATTATTT
>APFE030632126.1:0-11700 GCA_000404065.3 Pinus taeda | reverse complement strand
ATCCATAATAAATTACTTATTTTAAATTTAAGACTACTTATCATCATTATATGTTTTTTCCTATCCTATCCTAGTTAATAATTTATTTTCAATAAATTAAAACATTTTAAATAATTACCCTCATTCCAAAGCAAAGATAGATTTTACCTTCTAAATAATGGTAAAATGTATTAACAAAGAAGGGTAATGGCATTTAAGTAGGTGCTTGTCGTAATTAAAAAGGAAACACTTTATTTTAGCTTTCATATTTATCTTTATTTTGTTTACTTTGTTTAAATAATATCTAATTATAAAGTTTTAACGAAATATTTTATTATTTCTTTTTATTTTTATTTCATATATAGATAGGTATCTTTATTTTTATATAATTACATAGAAAGTGTTCATCTGCAAGCTTTGGTTGTGTAGATCTAAGTAATAAGATTTTTTGATTTTCACTTCCTTCATAGAATCATGTTTTATCACGTGGCACTCTGATCGCACAAATCAAGCTATGTGTTGCAAAAAACCTTTTTGGCTTCATGCACACAAGAAACCTCTTCAACATCGTGCACATGTGAAATGACATGGCGGAGAAATATTTGCAATTTTCTGGCTTGACAAATCATCATGGCGACGATATATTCTTCAGATGTCGTGTTGAGCACATTCTCCATACATACCATGATGGGAGAGGCACATCTTAAAGGACAACTCTCTTCTCAAGCCTCTCCGGAAACAACAAAAACATCTCATTTTGCTTGCATACCCACTCTTAACACTAAGGTTAAATTAATAGTGGAAGCCATGAATACCCATTCTATCTATTTTGTTCTGAATATCTGACGAGGTAATGTTGTTGAGTATCTATTAATTTACTTCGAATACAATATTTTAACCTATGATGTGTATTCTATAGGCGCAATCTAACTTATAGACAAAAAAGCCTTTTTCACTGGAATCACCAAAATCCGGCAGTACAATTTCAAGATTTTTTGTTGTTTAAAATGCATTTTTGAATGCATAAATCGGTTCAACACCCTTTAAACCCCTTGGAGCACTCGAATTTTGCACATTAAATAATTTAAACTCAAGTTTCTAAAAATCTATGTCAGATTTTGAATAAAATTAACCAGAAAAATGATGGTGAAAAAGGTCATTTTGTCTATAAATTAGATTACACCTATTCTATATGGTTAAATGAATACTCCAAAGGTATCAGTTTCAATGTATGCATCATGTATCATTCAATCTCGAAATATTTTGGTTTCTATGTGCCGCCCTCGTCACATTAAAACCAAAATAAATCATATATATACATGATGTATCGATGCTTATGTAGAACCGAAATTGGATGAGATTAAGTTTAGGTAAATAGGGGTTAAGTTTTTTAACCAATAGTGGTTACAATGATGATAGATCAACTCTTTGAATTTCCAATTTCACATATCTTATTTCACGAATATTAACTATTTGAGTTTTTTATTTCGTAAATCTTATCTCTTTCATTTATATACCTTTTTCATGGTGCGTAGAATTATTTAGGATTGTGGTTACTTTTTAATCCTTTCTTCTATTCATATTGGAATCGACGAAGTTAACTTTTACCATGGTTTTGGATTACTTAAGTTTAATAAATATATATTACATTTATATGATAAACATTTATATAAACTTACATTAATATTAATATAATTAATAAATTATTTTAAATATGTAACATCCCTAGTGACCTCACATGAAAATGCAGGGAGTTAGAATTTTTTTACACAAATTACCCACAGGTAATTATCCTCACTATTCCAGATCCTCATTAACCGTTAGATATAATGTTCATCAATACATAGAGTAAATTTCAGTAGAAGAGCAGTAAGTTATGTAACCATGAACAACCATTGTTGTAGTATATAGAGTAACTTTCAATAGAAGAGTAGTAAGTTGTGTAACCATTAACAACCATTGTTGTAGTATCTTAACATAAATTGTACGAGTTAGAATTTTTTTACACAAATTACCCATAGATAATTATTCCATATCCTCATTAACCATTAGATAGAATGTTCATCAGTACATAGAGTAACTTTTAGTAGCAGAGTAGTAAGTTGTGTAACCATTAACAACCATTGTTGTAGTAGATTAATATAAACTGTATGATGAACCTTGCGTCCATTTCATGATTCCCTTAACCATATTACTTAATCACATACTAGACATTATGAACATCACATCAACATCATCAAACTGGCACAGTAATCAATCACACCATTGAACACCGATATACCATGGAAACCCCGCAGGGTGAAAACCAGCAAACGTTTAATTTTATTAAACGCTCGTGAGGGTGTTCACCCGTCACTCAATGGCTTATAATGGAGTCTATTCCTTAACCATTGTCATAAAATATTACAATGAAATGTCATTTAAATATAAATTATCTAGCTAAAATCTACTACAATCTTCATTATATCATTTACCCACAAATATTCAAGCTATATATCTTTGTGACCTCATTGTTCCATCAATGGACCATCCTGTAGCTCGCACTCATTTGCATGGACCATTAATTCTTTACCTGCCACCATGTTAAACATAATCTATCTTTTGCACAAGTCACCACCCTTTCTTGTCATTGTTATCGTCAATAAGCTTTGGTAACATGATTAGATAGAGTATTAATCAGTGAAAAATTAGCCTTTAAAAGCGATCCTTTAACATCTATTCATGTGCATACATGAGATGTAAATAAAATATCACAACATGCTTCTTCTAACAACATTGTACATGTATAAACCAATAATTATAAGGCATGTCAAAATAATTACCACGTTACTATGATCATTCTCACACCAGCACATGTTCATATCCAAAGGAAACCACTGTAACCATTCATTTCATTTAAAGGATACTAGCAACTTATATTTGCTTTTCGTGCATGTAATTAGATAAAAACTTATTCAAAGAGAGCTAGCCCCTTAGCTTTTCTTAGTGCATGTAACTAAGTAATCTTTCCAATACAATATATATTATTATAAACATAAAAATACATGCCCCCTTCTAAGGGAAGGCTAAAATGATAGACATCATCATTGTGCAAGCAAATGGAAGTCCCTTTTCGAAAAACATATTTCCCAAGATAGAGCTATTTACAAAATCTATTGTATGAAAAGACATGCATTGCTCTAAACCAAAACTATTGTGTTAGTCATTATTTCTTGCATGCAGATATATGTATCTTACAAAGGAAAACTAGTGCATTTATTGCAAGTAATTACTTGTTTTACTTTCCAAGATCTAACATAATGCTTATTATTTTATGCACACAAATCCATGTTTTTATTTAAAAGATCTAACACAATAGCTCTACAATCCATGTTTCTCTTTTAGTTTTTCAACACCCATTAAAATATTTCACAATTACCCTATTTAAACTATATTCACTTCCAAGAAAATAACTTGGATTTGTTATTATTTCATACACGAGTACGAAATCCCTTTTAAAGAAAAGAGCAAGCCTCCTATCTTTTCTTACATAAAAAGAATATGCAATGTTATATACACACATGCAAGGTTGCTTATTTTTTAATGATGCAATTATATAATAACAATTTTTATCTATATGTAGTAATATATTTTCTTTACTAAGAAAAATATATAATAACAATCTTCATCTACATGCAATAGTATATTTTCTTTTACCAAGGAAAATATATAATAACAATTTTTATCTACATGCAGTATTATGTTTTTTTTACTAAGAAAAATATATAATCACAATCTTTATCTACAAGCAGTAATATATTTTCTTTACCAAGAAAAATATATAATCACAATCTTTATCTACATGCAGTAGTATTATGTTTTTGTTTACCAAGAAAAATATATAATCACAATGTCATTTGTGTGCATTAAACACATATTCAACCTAAATTTCTGAACACAAAAATTTATGAATCTTTTCAAAAAAATACTAACTACTCTTTAAGCATTAGCATTATGTGGATTTCTTCAAAAAAACATGGACTTACAAAGATATTTCAGTTTTCTTTTAATGAAATTAACAAAGATATACTTACCTTTTCTTGGCGTACATCATTCGCGGTTAGTGTACATTGTTGCATTGCATGAAGTTTTCCTTCAAATTGGCTTATTTTTGTGGCAGAGCAGTAATACTAACACCCATAAAAAACAATAGCGCTTACTGCGACAAAATCTTGCGAACCAAACGAGTGGCTCTATCCAAAAATGGTTTCACCCCTCTTTTTCGCAACATCCCTCCAGGTGAAAAGGGTTATTCCATGGTCATTTCACCATATCGAACCCTAACTACCTTGCGTTATTTACAAACCCAGGGTTATATATTTTACATTAGGTTAATAATTAGTTATCCGACGTAGGCTGGATGAGTATATTACAAAATAAAACATGATTGATAAATTATTTGAAATATTTATCAAAATATATATAATCTTGAGACAAATATTGAAATTTTAGTTATGATAATCTATAAAATAGATAGTAATAAAGTAATCAATGTCATGGCATAAAACTATTTACCCTAAAATATCATATAGAAAGAAGAATAAAAACTTTAGTGTACTTTTTGCCTTCTTATATTATAGAGATTGTAGTATTCATATAGATGGCACTGAATTTCTTACAAATCTACATGAAGCCACTTATACTAAATCATGGTCAAAGAGCTAAAGGGGGGCATGGGAGGGCCCTAATTAAGGCCATGGATCATGATTGGATTGCAAAATATAGGTGAATTCCAAAAAAAAATGCAATAAATGGTTTTTATCTTTTTTTTTTTTGGATGAAGCTTAATCTTAATCATTAATTATTGATATTGTATTGTATTATAATTAATATTTTTATATTTTAATATTTAAATTTTTCAAGATAATCTTGCCAAATTTCTATAAAATCTTTTTCTATCCAAAATACTATTATTTTATATATTTTTATTTATATGAAAAGGTAATTAAAATATTAAAATTTTAAAATTTAAATCTATTTTATTTGTGATTAATTTATAATATTAAAATTGTAAATCTATTTTATTGTAAATAATTTATTTGTTTTAAATTTAAAGCACAATCATATATTATATTTATAGTTTATATAAAAAACAATAGTATACATATATTTGGTGGAGGCTTGCCATAAGGAAAACTAGGACCTCCACCCAATTAAAAAGAGCATAATCATCCATGGCACTTAGATTTATTAGTATAATGTTTTGTATACAAAAGGAGATGATTGTATTTACTAACACCTAACAAATCTCTTTAAAAAACAAAAAAGATAGCATAATCCTTAAATTATGTAGTAGGAGGTAAGAAACTTTCATCCATTTGTCGACCCTCTAGTTCCTTAATTTTCATATGTTCCACTTGAGCTACAGAATAAGGCTAGGGATCCTCATCTATACAAATACAATTGGACTATGTTCCCATAAAGCTAAGAGAGTCCTCTTTTAGTGCCACAGTGTTGGTGTTTTCATCCCAAACTTAGGAAAACACAATTTCAATCCCAAACACTACATTAGAAATTGGTACAAATTTCTTATCTAACAAGTTAACTTACAGGATATCCTACTGCTATAGACTTCTCTCTTTCAAAACCTAGGCAATAAAGACCTTAATCAACAAGCGAGTCTTAATAATTCTAAAATACTTTGTGTCTCACATTCTTGAAAATACAAAGTCTTGAACTCATCTTCAAACTCCTCTTGAATTTGTTGATTAGATATTTTTGTCTTTCTTTTCCTCTAATTCTACAAATATTGAGTTAAGGAACCTAGAATAATCAAAATTGGCCACCACCAAGGTTTATTTTTCAACCCAAGTGGCATACCTAGGCTCTTCAAGGGAAAGTACTTTTAGGGTATAAAATCTAGCCTTTATTTAAGCCTTGTTTTTACCTCTTTTCGTGGCTATAAGATTGTTCCTTTTGGTCATTTCTATTATGTTAACTATGGGCTAGATGATAAATAGAATGATGGGAAATTTAGATTATCTATTAGGCTCCAAAGGGAACTAATGAAACTATTGTGGCTCGAGTAGTCGATTGAGGCCTCTTCCAACAACCCAAGATAGGGAAGATATCTCCCAAACCTTGGCAAGTTGAAATCCTAATGAGCCCACTTGAAAATAATTGGAGGAAAGGCACCTAGAGACAATAATATAAACATAAAACTATAGAATAAGGTGCCTATATAATTACTTACACACTCTATTCATGTGCTCAAGAGGATGAGACCCTATTTATCACCTTAAGCTCCTCATAACAAGCTTCAAATCCATACATATATAATCAACATCATGGCATTGTTAAACTCCTTCATTAATAGATAATCCATCACCTTATGAACTTCCATGATATGAAGTATAATTTCTCAAGCTAGTTACCTAAGCAACATATGTCATTGGTGTAGGCCAATTCACCCACAATCTAAACAAAACTTGCCTCCCCTACCATTTCATTAATATCTGTATACTTCTTTACATGTTGGTGTCTAGATGATACATGGCGGGTGTCATGGCCCAAACCTTCACCACCTCATCTAGGTGTTTGTTGTCCTTGTTTAAATATTGCACTCCTCTTTGATTTTGTTGGTCTTGCCTTCTTCAAAAACTACACATTGTACATGATTGTTTGACTTACCCTTTCTTAGCCATTTAATCCACCAAAACATTGGATTTACATTGGACATAAGATGGAATGATCATTGATATGTTCTTAGAGAGATTAGAGATATGCCATAGTCCTATTGAAAGCCTCAATATTGAAGAAACCTAGTCTAGATTATTTCTATCAATGAGTATACCTAGTGTTGAGATAAATATGTAGAAATTAATGTGTAGATTCAATATTGCTCATGAAATTTACTAAATTACAACACTTGAATCTAATCTAATGATGTGTGGAAGAAAATTCACCATCTAAAATAGGAATCATAGAGATGCAAAAGGAAACATCACACATGCACATAAATTTATCTAGGGGAAAGTAATTGCTCAATACTCCTTACTATCTATCTTGCATTAAGAAGAGAATAGAGAAGAAATACAATGTTTGCTCAAGCTTGAGTACACCCTACAAGTGTATAGTCAATCCCTCTTCCTGACTGACTGAACCTGGCACAAAACTTAGCTAATTTCAAGCCTTCCCAAGCTCGTATTTCCTGGTGTTGTTCCCTTGGGAAATTGCCCCTATTTTTTAGGAATTTCACACCAAGGAATTGTGCAATAGTATTAGGTTAATATCTGACTGCATGCACCACTTGTACACATGGGAATATGATGCAACTGATAGTACACTGCCTTGGAATCTCCATCTCAACTGGGTAACTTGAATTCTCTGCATACAACTATTATTTTGCGTTGATTGATTAGTTAACTGGTTGATCACTTAGTGGGGTGTTGTAGCAACTACAACACCCTCCAAAATTTTGGCTCGCATCCAATTTCGAAGCCTCCCTTGAGTTTTTACTTGATGCTTGCAAGCACTCAACCTCACCTCGTGGACTCGTGTTGAGACTTTGCACCCACCTTACTTGATCGTTCAACGAACAACTTTTGCATGTTGGTCACAATGTCTCGCTTGCGACCATGTTTTGGTCGTGCACAAGGTCTTTGCTTCGTGTGGGCATTTTGTGTTCACTATGTAAACATTCGTCACACTCACACACAAAGTTGTATGCACTGTCACGCAAGTGTCATCACTGTCGTTCAACAATCTATCACAAGCGTCGCACTTATCACTCACACCATCGGTCAATCATGTTGAGCATGTGTGTCTTGATGGTTTGAGGTGTCTTGTCGTCAAGTCATGTGAGTGTGTGTTTGCAAGGTCGCGTATGCATAAATTCACTCGCTCACACACTAAGTTATTTTTGTTGAACTTCTAATGACCATATCACGCTCTAACAGCCGGACCTTCACCCCACCATCAACTCGACCAACTGTCACCCAGAACAACATAGAAGCATTCAGCAAGCCATTTCAAGTTGCACTGCTCGCAAGATGATCAATCAACCCTCTTGTTGCTCAACTAGAGAGTTTGTCCGGGTAGTCACCCCGGGACTCACTCCCCTAAAAGAATGTGCAAAAGTTACAGACCTCGCCCGCTCCACTGACTGAGAAAATTGTGCAAACAGGCCAGACAGACACCTAGTGCCCATCCCTGTCTGCCTCAAAAAAATGCGAAATTTTCCTAGCCATCCACCTAGTCAGCCTGTCGGCTGCTCACCAAGAAAATTTATAGATTTCATTAGCAAGCCCTCTGCAACCCGCTCAGCTCAAAAAGTGCGTAGAGGTGGTCACCAGGCTAGCCTCCTAGCAACTGTGTAGTTTTACTTGCCAACAACTCCCAACATCCCGCTGCTAGCTCCCTCCAGGAATTTCACAGTTTTTGCTTGCAAGTTCCCTCAACCCGCTGCCAGCTCCCTCCAGAAATTATGTAGATTTGTCTTCCAAGCTTTCCTGCAGCCCACACTGTTTCCCTCCAAAAATTACACAAGTATTTCCTCCAGCCGAGCCAGATCCCGCAGACAGTCACTACTGATCCAGATTACCCGTCTCCACCTCCGAGTGACTTCTATGCAATTTTCACCAGCAATGCTCGGAGCTCGCATCCCAGCTCGAAACTTGCCTCGCGCCATTTCGTAACCTTGTCCTCTCTCCAGGTCACCTACATCCGAAAACGATCATTCATCATGGTAGACTAGGAGGTTGATGGATTTGATGTCGTCTCGTCATGAGTGACTGTAGATATTGGTACATGAATAAGACATGACGAGATGACAAATGGGATGAATAAGGAGAATACATGCAAAAGGACATGTTCGTGAATGAACGATCAAACAATGCACGTGAGGAGATGCGTTCACAAACAAATGACCATGTGAAGATGTGTTTGTAGAATTTTAAAATATAATTTAATAGTCTCTAAATTTATATATACAACTAAACCTAAATATTACTTAAAATATAACTATTATAATAATTTCAATCTCAATATTAATAGAAAAAAAATCTAAATGCAAACAATTTTGATCTATATTGTTTCTATTTGGAATTACTCACATAATTTGTTATTTGGTTAATGTTTCAAACCATCTAATATACTTTATCTCCAAAACAAAGATGAACAATCCGATCTATTCACATATCTAAATAATCGAAACATGTTCTTCCAAATATAACAGTTCCAACGAGTCAAATAAAATTTAATATTAAATTCAAATATAAACATTACATTATAAAATATTTATTCTTACTAAAAAAAATTATATTTTATTTTTTAAATAAAATATAAAATAGCTTTTAATTTTCAATTATAATTTAAAATTATTTATTATTATCAATAATAAGTTACTTATTTTAAATTTAAAACTACTTATCATTATTATTTGTTTTTCCCATCCAAGTTAATAATTTATTTTCAATTAATAAAAACAGTTCAAATAATCACTGTCATTTCAAAGCAAAGATAGCTTTTACCTGGTAAATAGATTTTATGCAGCGAAGGTATGATCTACTGCGTTCTACTGTGATCTAAGGTATAATCTACTGCGATCTAGTGCAATCTACTGCCGTCTATTTTATTCTCGCGAGGTGCTATTGCTATATTCGTTTTTTTTCCCATTAAACTATTATTATTGTCGCATTCTACTGCGATCTACTGGGTTCTTCCATTCTACCATGATCTACTGCGATCTATACAGGTTCTAGAATATTGGACATTGTTGTGTAATCTAGCAACCTGGCAAAGCGTTCTACCACGAGATCTGATAACTTTTTACATTTGGGTCTCTATTGATTTCTGTCGCAATCTGCCGCAATCTGATTCTAGTTTTGCATTTGGGTCTCTATTGGGTCGTGATATGCCGCGAGCTTCCGTTCTTATGTTCAGTAATAGTGATCCGAGTTCTTCTGTTCTATCGCGATGTACTGCGATCTATACGAGTTTTAGAATATTGGATATTGTTACATAATCTAGCAACCTGGCAAACCGTTCTGTTATGAGATTTGATAACTTTTTGCATTTGGGTATCTATTGATTTCTACTGCGAGATCTGATAACTTTTTGCATTTGGGTATCTATTGACTTCTGCCGTGATCTTCCGCGATCTGATTCTAGTTTTGCATTTGGGTCTCTATTGGGCCCTAATCTACCCAATAACGAGTCTCAGCACATCTCCTGAGCTCTCTGCTTGGCAATCTGGACTTCATTAAACGACAGAGGAACAACATTGTAAGAAACACTTTGACTCTGATTCCAAATGGATCCTAGCTTTGTGAAGATAGGTGCTGGATCATCTCTATCTACCTCTGGGGGGCAAGCTCCTGCCCATATCGTCAGTGAAGCCCCAACCCCCACTGTCTAGATGGTCCAGGCCTCACTTGATGAGGCTTTGAAGTAATCTGAAAGTGCCATAATCTATTGGTTCAATGGTTTTTGGCCGCAGCTGACAGCTCTCCACAGTTGGATCTCGGAGGTATGGAAGCCTGTCATTTTTGATGAAATTAATATCTACCCATGTGCTAGGGGTTTCTTTATAGTGGATTTTGAAAACCCTAAAAGCAGACAATGTATTCTAGATTCCAAACCTTGGTTTTGGGAAAACTCAGGCCTATTCATGAAGCCATGGAACCCATCATTCAATCCCTCAACAACAGTCATAACCTCAGCACCAGTTTGGGTGAGATTGCCAAACCTACCCTTGCATCTCTGGAATTTCTCCTCACTAAAAGCCATTGAAAACGCAATTGGGAAATTTTATTGCAGGTGCCCAGAAATAGAGGAATATGCCAGAACCACCTATGCATGCATCTGTGTGGAAATGGACTTCAGCGTCAGATTCCTAGCTGAAATAAACCTAACAAGTAAAGACTATGTGTGGAACCAGAAACTCAATTATGAAAGTGTCCTCTTCAGATGTCGATCATGCTTTGAGACAGGCCATCTAGCCAAAAATTTCCCAAAAGCCTCCTAGAAAAATTATGCTAGAAAGAATCACCACAAATCTACATGGTGGGAAGGAGCACAAAAAGAACATTACACTGTCATCAAGGAAGAACACTCTCCAGAAAACTTTGAATCGCTGGAAATCGGGCAAGAAAGAAACATCTCTCAAGACAAGCACGGGGAAACCCTGCCCAACAAAAAAAAAGTGAACTCAACAACCCCTCAAGCATCAACAGTTATGAGGATTTGCATACTGCACAAAATAAATCTTCATTTAACAGCAAAGTAGATCTCCCAGACCAAGCTTCTTCTCCAACTATCTTCAAAAGGAAGAACACAACAGATCACGAAGCTAAGACACCAATGTCCCAAGAACCAGAAGAGATGAAGGAGATGCAAGATAAATGAAGTTGGAAGACCGTAGAGAAAAAAAGAAAGCTACAACACCAATCTCGCCAAGAATGACGAGAAGCAAAACAATTAAGACCTAAGAAAATTATAGGTCCGATAGACCAATTTGGTCTCAATGGACGTTAACCACCACCACCACCACCACCACCATCATCATCATCATGAAGGTGCTTGTCGTAATGAATAAGGAAACACTTTATCTTTATTTTAACTTGTATATTTATCTTTATTCTTTTTTTTGCTTTGTTTAATTATAACCTCGTAAATAGATTTTATGAAGGTGCTTGTCGTAATGAAGAAGGAAACACTTTATCTTTATTTTAACTTGTATAT
>APFE030632114.1:4634-16123 GCA_000404065.3 Pinus taeda | reverse complement strand
TTACTTTTATAATAAATAAAACTAGCATTTGCACCAGACGTTGCAAAGAAAACGCCGTAAGGCAATAGATAACATATAACACTATGTAAGGCAATCGATAGCATATAACACTAATTAACGCCTCTTTGCCTCGCCGCCTCCAAGCTGGCACCTGTGCTGGCAACCAACACCCGCGCAATTTCAAACGATCCCTTGCGCCAAACATTCATTTGCTCCATTCGCACAATCAGAACAGGTCTTCTCGAGCATTCGTTTCTCCTACTCGCGGTGCTTGCTCACCTCGCAGGTCTGCTCGCGGTGTTGAATCCCTGCAGGATGTGCCCTAGGCGTAAGGTAAATTATACTCTGTGAACAATGACATCCACCATTTTGGTGGGCACCCGGAAGGCCCATGCATACGAATCCCACCCCGTGCTGCTATAAATTATCTGCATTGGTAGCTCTCTGGCGAAACAGATACATTCAAGGTCTCCATTTGGGCGCAGGTTCGAGCGATGTTGAAGGTGTTTTACCATTGCATCGTAATCAGTTACTAGATTTATAACGAACCACTTAGCCATTCAGACATTTTCAATAGTTTTTAGGACATGGTTTAATGGTTAATAGTTAAGTAGGGAGGTCTAATCTCAAACAAAATTATATATATCTGAAAATTGCTCCAAATGCGGTCCAATCTCAAGCAAAATTATATATATATGAAAACTGCTCCAAACACAATTTTTTTAGTTGAAAAAAATACAATAAACCACCGCCATTACAATTGGAAACTCAAGCTCCTGCATCGAGTGTGCTTGATTGTGTACTACCCACTTAGCCATGGAGGACATGAAAATTAGATAATCCTAAACCACCGCCATTGCAAGCTTCCTGCATCCACTATGCCTGCTTGTGCACTTTGCCAGGTGCATAGTTTATTTGGGCTTTTCATTGGGGTGAGATTTTGAGTACAAATATATTCAATTCTGTGAGAGGAATTTGGTGCACATTAATTTTCACATGCTTGCTAGGAAGGATGACCACGGAAAAATGCAAGGGCGCCAACCGGTGGAGCATCGATGTAAGTAGGAGGCTCAGACTACCTGAAGTATCTTGCCACATTTGCTTTATCCTCCTTTTCAATTGAAAACATTTTCCAATGCTCCTTTGGTGGGGTGCCATTGCTTTCTGCAATAAATGAATTATACCTTGCTATTTTAGCAACAAAAAATATAATTGCAAGTGAATCTCATTTTCGTGTCAGATCAACAGCCTTTTTCTCGAACTTTTTGTTCCTACTTGCTGAAAGAAAACTGTGTTTTTTGTTATCAACCTTGAATATTTCTTTCATGTCTTCTCTTGCATTATTATGGTGATCTGGGCTCTATGTCAAATGAAGTGACCAGACTATCATGTCAAATGAAGTGACCAGACTATCATAAGATTAGGCTAGTAATGCAAGCAAGGTGATGACTGCATGTACATTTTGAATTGGTGCTTCAACAGGTGCTAGCATCTCTAACAATTTTTTGAAGTGATTGATGTTGTTGGCCACATCTTATGTTGTTATCTTTATCTGTGAAAACTTCCTCAGCTATATCTTAGGATGACAGCTTGATATTCATAAATGTTAAACAGCTTGAATTTCAATTGATTGTTGTGTTTGGCTACATATTAGGAGCCTCCTCTTTATTTGGTGAAGTTCCCTTAGACAAATCTCACAGTTATAGCTTTATTTTCACACACGTGTGCCCCATTTTTCTTTTGGTGTTTTGGCACTGCTGATGTGAGTCATTTGATCATTAATGCTCAAAATGCTAAAAGTAAGAGTCCTGTGATTATTAGTTTCCCATTTGTTGATTCTAGCAGTTCATATGGTATGTTTGACTTCATCTTCTTCCAGAATGCTAAATGATCTTGTTCAATAATGGAATTCCCATTTGCAGCTTCCAAATGAAATCTCATGCTATTAAATTTTACAACCAGATCTGTTTTAGACAAAGAAGAAAGTCAAGCTAGCTACAGCGATGGTTCTGGTGTACTTTGAGACTTCTAATTTGCATGGGTGTTTGTTGTATTGCTTGTTCTTTTTCAAATAGGTAACCAACCTGGAAATTAAAGTCTGGCCTTCCTTATGAACAGACCATTAGCTTTGGTATCAAATATTGGAAAAAATTGCAGTGATCAAAGAGAGATATTGAGCTTGTGTTCGCAACACTAGAGTGCTCAGCAGTTGGAATAAAATTTATTGATTAAGGCATGAATGTACAGCAAATAAAAGGCATACCATCCACTGAAATATTTTAATTTTAGGAGAAAGAATGATGTATTCACAGTGGACAAATATTAGAGAGTAAAATATACGATAGAGAATTGCAGTGCTTTGGAAATAAAATGCATGAGTCAAGCTTACATTATCTGGAATTCTCCCACACTTACAGAGTGTGACTACAATTTATATATTCAAGTTGTTGCCTCATTATCATGCTGTCTTCTTTGTTGCATTCTCCTATGTCTGTCTTTTTATGTCACAATTTTTGTTGCCTCATTATATATATTTTTTATTATTTAATTAAATGTATTCAATACTTCTCTATAGATAAAGGCTAAAATGATTTTTTCTTTCTAAAGGGCTATTCATAAAGCAAGGGTCAGTTAACCTTCCTAAAGTACTATTCAACTATCCTTACATAGACAGTAAGACAAAACCTTGCTTTCTAGGAGATGCAGGTCCAGAGGATATGTGAAGATTAACAAAAATCTAACATTCATTATATTTATCTTGCATGTTTTAGTTGATGTATTTCCTACATTTGCTATCCTTGACAAGCATGATTATTTGTTTGCCTCTTGTTAGAAAGGGGTAATTCGGGGATAATTGCTGCACAAGGCCTTGGGCTAACTTGAAATGTGTGTTACTCAATTTAAAATTTTGTTGTTGTTAATTCAATGTAGCTTAGTGTTACTGCCACCTGATTCAAGAAAAAAACGAAGTTGGATAAATAAGCTTAGAGTGTATTGTCTGAAGATCCAAGGCCCAAATTATTTGTTGAAGCCTGAATTTTATATTACCATATATTGACTGAAAATCTAGAAATATATGGTAGTATTTTTTTCCTTGAGCTTTACTGTGTTATCAAAAAGCCCTATTTCTTTTCAAACTTGTATGGATGTCTGGGGCTTGGCATGGTTTTTTGGCTGGATGTTTACATAGCAGCTGTGTGATGGAAAAACACTCTTCTGCTTTATATTTGTTGTAACTTGTTTTATGGTGCATCTATAGGCTGCAATAGTCAGTGCACAAAAAATCTGGAAACAAGTCAATTATTTACACAGCATAAACTTGAACAACAAAGATGATGCCGTAATGTCACTACACAACATATGCCCAAGAGCCAGTAAGACATGTTTCCTTTCTAAGTTATGGCAAACTATACTTTAGGAACTATTGAAACTGTAGAAAACTTTGGAACGTTAAGAAGGCATTCAAGAGTTAAATAAGCCACCTTTGATGCAATACATGAGCTTCCAGTATTGGTTGGCAGTTTGATTTCTATTAATCCTCCAGAAAAAACACCTTCGATGCTATTTATGAGCTTCCAGTGGTGGTAGGCAGTTTGACTTCTATATTATCATTCTCCAACAAATGTGAATCAGTGATTCAGACCTTGATTCCATGTTGACCCATTTCAATTCCCAGATAAAAATGTATTACAAATCCTGGCAGCCCAAATTGACTTAGGCATTGTTTATGAAGGTACCATCCGGTGATTGTGAATCCAACCTCCACTTCAATGACTTATTCCTTTGTGAGGTCCCAACATGAATCCTAGACTGCTCTCTTTTTCCAAGGTAATGGTTATCAGAGTCTAGTGACTATCAGTAATACAAAGTGATGGAGTTGATATTATTCCCTTGAGAGGTCCCGGCATGAATCCTGGACCATTTATCTTCCTCCATGGTAATGATTATCAGACATGTGGGTTGTCAACCGAACAGTAAAGTTTACAAATCACAATTGTTGACAAAATGTAATCCAATTCAAAATGTGATGCAAGCCCTAGAAGTGTTCTACAAAACAAGAATTCTATACAGGGTATGATCTCTATAACTAAATCCTGATCACAACATAAAGTCTGAGCTCAGTTAAGATCAGTGAAGAATCTATCAATATCTTAACTGGAAACAAAATTTTGTTTTTTGGTTTTGAGGATTGCCCGTGAACCAGTGGGACTCCTATATCATTTTGCATACCATAAAAACCATGTTTACATTGATTCTACTGTGAGAGGACAACATCTCATGCGTGACAGATCATTCTCAACACTCGTACTGGTACTGCAGCTAGCAGGAAGGGTTGGTCTGCGAAGGCATGAAGTGCAGTGGATAATCCATGTATATAAAATGACCCTATATATGAGCCTTCTCTGTTTACACTACAGACAAATTTACTTTGACATAGAGGCCTAAGGAATCAGGATCTACAAAACCGAATTGTGTTAACATTGCACAAAGGTTTAAACACCTTTTTCCTTCAAAAATAAGATTAAGGAACAATTCCCAACTCTGTTAACATTGTACACAGGTTTGAAAATCATTTTAATGTCTAGCTTTACCACTATGATTGTTGTGAGTATTTAACCCTATTTTAGGACTTTTATTAATAAGGTCAATATAATTCTTGGCTACAGTTTATATGCAGTTTTGCTTAGACAATTGGACAATTATTATTGACTAATTTTAGGCTTTTCTAAGCCATATGAGGTCAGAAGAGATCGCCTATTTCACTTCAAATGCCTAACTACGCATAGTAAATTTGCACAAAATTTGGGACCTGTACAAAGTTAAAACATACCTGGGGCTGATATTGGCACCTGGGAAACCGTGTGTGAAACCCTATGACAGACTATAAAACACTAACCCTTTACAAATCTGGTTCCTCTACAATGGCTAGGCTAGGGTTGCATTACAATTGAGAAACCCATACATTTTGAGCTTTTGATTTTTACTTTGTGCTACAAAGATGAGGGTTCAAAAATAACTCTGTGAATATTAGGCACCAGCATTCTAAGCATGCCTTGTGAGGTTTGCAATGGCGACCCACTGTGGTTCATAATTACGAGGTTTTGTTGGACTTGGCTCAAGTTTTGTTGGACCTGAACCTTTGGACCAGCTCAACCGGTATGGAAAAATGGGCAATTGAAAATAAAGATTCATTCTTCGATTTCTACAATCTAATATGCATCTAGTTAAAAACCCGCCAGATATTTTTTTTACTGCGTGAAAATCAAGCAACTTAGAAATTTGCAAATATGTTTTTCAAACATTTACCATTCTTTTTGTTCCATCATTTATTTTGATTTGGCCCCGGGGAGAAGATTCTGTTTGCTTAAATGTAACTCTCGGAGAATTAGGTGGGTTAGGAGGTCTGCATTGGACATTGCTTTAGTGTTTGTAGTTAAAAAGCAAGTTGTTAGTTAAAAACCTATACAGATCCGCATGCCAATCAAACTTGTATTAAGAAAACCTGAAACTGAAATAGTTAAGTAGCACACATTATCAAAAACAAATATCACAAATAAAATGTATAGCTACACAAATTCATTGTCCCAAAAGCCCACCCAGCCCACATCTTTGAAAAGAGAATTAATAGTGCAAACTTAAATTGCATAAAAGTATTAAATACAAAACAATACTTTAAAGTTAAAGAAAGGAAATTCATTGTGCCAAAAGCCCACCCAATCCCACATCATTTAAAAGAGTATTAATAGTGTGAACTTAAATTGCGTTAAAGTATTAAATACAAAACAATACTCTGAAGTTAAAGAAAAGATTCACTCGAATTTAGTATTGGAAAAACGCACTAGTATTGTAAACGGACATTGTGAAAATTGGATAGAAAATCCCTACTGGAAAGAAAATCCCTACTGGAAATTCAGTTTCCAAAGTTAAAGAAAGGATTCATACTGGAATTTAGTATTGGAGAATTTAGTATTGGAAAAACACATTAGTATACTAAAATCACTGAAAAAGATTCCCACAGACCCTCATCAAGACCCACTTCTGAATTTCTTCAGCAGTTGGTCTCGAAAACTAATCAGGATTCTTGTGAAATCTAGAAATGCACGTGTGATTACAGTGGATGAGAAGAAAGGTCTCGGTGATTTCACGATGGTCTAGGATGCCATCAATGCAGTTCCATCAAATAATAAGAATCCCATCACCAGTAATGTGAAAGCGGGCACTTAGGTTAGTAATCAATGAAAGAAAAATTAGAATAGCTTATTTGGAAGTGAGTTTAATTCCCCGGAGAAAATGGCATTGTCTGTCTAAAGTTTTGGGGGACAGTAATTTTTCTGTGCCTAAAAATATGGATTTCTACTACTTGTTGATATTCTGCCTTGAAAAGCTCAATTGATCCCTTCAAATATGGGATTTAATGTTCTGTTTGCTGACATTTTACAATAGTGCTTGCAATTTTGATTATTAAATTTCCTTTTCCTTAGCCTTATTCTACCTATGGAAAATAGAGGGATTTAATGTATTAAATCTTAAGTAAGCAACAATCTGGTGCTAGTGAAAAAAACATTCATTTGCCCAATGTGATATAGAATCCTTTCTTGAATTTTCCATCAATTTTCTGCAGGCTTTAATATGACATCTCTTTTCTATATTTCATTTATCAACAAACCTGTCCAATTCCTGAAGAGTAATAACTAATATTATTTTCTATATTGCATTATCAACAAACTTTCCAACTCCCGAAGAGCAATAACTAATATTATTGCTTTTATTTTCTGTAGTATAGGTACCAATAATTCATCATATTAGTGATTAAGGATTGAGACCATGTACTTTCACTTTGTAGCTCATGTGCACAAAAATGACCCATTTACCCTGTTTCTTTGGTGATACAAGTATGCCAGGGGATTTTCTTTGTGACTTTATTAATTACCATGCTGGCCTCCAACTGAAACATCACAATTTTGAGGCTAAACTTCTCCAATATGCCTTATTACCCTATAAACAAAATCCTTAAGTTTTATCCTGGTAGTATTATCTGCAACCAGGTCCTGCAAAATCAAAGTGAGTTCATTTTTTGATGAATTAGTAACCAAAATTACCCTAGAATGGCGGATATCCTCGAAATCCTCTTCAGATTTGACATATTTGGTGCATTCAGTTCCACCAAAACAAGTGCTTTCAAAGAAACAGTGGCATATTCTTTTATTTTAATATTGTAAAATATGACATCACTTCTCTCTTTCAACAACCAAAAAAATTATTTGATTCCTTCTTTCGACCAGAGACTGATTCAAATATAGTGTCATCAATTCCCACAGACGTATAAAGCAAGCTCTTGGAGGTTTGAAAAATAAGCAATAATATATATTAAATCCTTATTGGATATATTTTGTTTAAGCCCAAGTTATAGTGCAAATATAAATATATTCCAGACACTGGAATTTGCAAGATCAAATACTGAGTTCATTTTTTGATGAAGTAGTAACCAAAATTACCCTAGAATGGCGGATATCCTCAAAATCCTCTTCAGATTTGACATATTTGGTGCATTCAGTTCCACCAAAACAAGTTCTTTCAAAGAAACAGTGGCATATTCTTTTATTTTAATATTGTAAAATGTGACATCACTTCTCTCTTTCAACAACCAAAAAAATTATTTGATTCCTTCTTTCGACCAGAGACTGATTCAAATCTAGTGTCATCAATTCCCACAGACGTATAAAGCAAGCTCTTGGAGGTTTGAAAAATAAGCAATAATATATATTAAATCCTTATTGGATATATTTTGTTTAAGCCCAATTTATAGTGCAACTATAAATATATTCCACACACTACAATTTGCGAGATCAAATACTTCTTGGAAGAGATTAGATCAAATACTTCTTGGAAGAAGTAGCAATCTGATAGCATATTTAAGCTTGTTTCAATGACAAAGGCGCAAAATTTCATCTTAAGACGTTATAGATATCTACAAGATGTTGCAACAAATGTAATGGAAAAGTCAATTAGATCTAGCAATTTCAACCCTTTGCATCTTTCCATAAGAAACACTCCCATGTGTGCTTGAAATAGTTTTAAAATTTCTATTCTTGTCATAAAGGTGGCCTCTTCTACTTCCAATACCAGACATTCCAACCAGACATTCCAAATAATTTCTCTTGACCAAAGAGAGTTATTTTTTCTTTTAAAATTGACTTGAGTGAAAAACCATCTTTGTTCAAATCAAATTTTCTTCTACTGGAACCAGTAGCACCCTTGTTGGCTGACTGAGGATCCACAGCATCCAGCATTGATTCAAACTCCATTATGCTAAACTCCATTAGGACCCTTGTTGGCTAACTGAGGTTAAACTTCTCCAATATGCCTTATTACCCTATAAACAAAATCCTTAAGTTTTATCTTGGTAGTATTATCTGCAACTAGGTCCTACAAAATCAAAGTGAGTTCATTTTTTGATGAAGTAGTAACCAAAATTACCCTAGAATGGTGGATATCCTCGAAATCCTCTTCATATTTGACATATTTGGTGCATTCGGTTCCACCAAAACAAGTGCTTTCAAAGAAACAGCGGCATATTCTTTTATTTTAATATTGTAAAATGTGACATCACTTCTCTCTTTCAACAACCAAAAACATTATTTGATTCCTTCTTTCGACCAGAGGCTGATTCAAATCTAGTTACGCCGTAAAAAGCAAGCTCTTGGAGGTTTGAAAAATAAGCAATAATATATATTAAATCCTTATTGGATATATTTTGTTTAAGCCCAATTTATAGTGCAACTATAAATATATTCCAGACACTGCAATTTGCGAGATCAAATACTTCTTGGAAGAGATTAGATCAAATACTTCTCGGAAGAGGTAGCAATCTGATAGCATATTTAAGCTTGTTTCAATGACAAAGACGCAAAATTTCATCTTCAGACGTGATAGATATCTACAAGATGTTGCAACAAATGTAATGGAAACGTCAATTAGATCTAGCAATTTCAACCCTTTGCATCTTTCCATAAGAAACACTCCCATGTGTGCTTGAAATAGTTTTAAAATTTCTATTCTTGTCATAAAGGTGGCCCCTTCTACTTCCAATACCAGACAGTCCAACCAGACATTCCAAATAATTTCTCTTGACCAAAGAGAGTTATTTTTTCTTTTGAAATTGACTTGAGTGAAAAACCATCTTTGTTCAAATCTTTCTTCAAATCAAATTTTCTTCTACTGGAACCAGTAGCACCCTTGTTGGCTGACTGAGGATCCACAGCATCCAGCATTGATTCCAACTCCATTATGCTAAACTCCATTAGGACCCTTGTTGGCTGACTGAGGCTAAACTTCTCCAATATGCCTTATTACCCTATAAACAAAATCCTTAAATTTTATCCTGGTAGTATTATCTGCAACCAGGTCCTGCAAAATCAAAGTGAGTTCATTTTCTGATGAAGTAGTAACCAAAATTACCCTAGAATGGTGGATATCCTCGAAATCCTCTTCAGATTTGACATATTTGGTGCATTCAGTTCCACCAAAACAAGTGCTTTCAAAGAAACAGTGGCATATTCTTTTATTTTAATATTGTAAAATGTGACATCACTTCTCTCTTTCAACAACCAAAAAAATTATTTGATTCCTTCTTTCGACCAGAGACTGATTCAAATCTAGTGTCATCAATTCCCACAGACGTATAAAGCAAGCTCTTGGAGGTTTGAAAATTAAGCAATAATATATATTAAATCCTTATTGGATATATTTTGTTTAAGCCCAGTTTATAGTGCAACTATAAATATATTCCAGACACTGCAATTTGCGAGATCAAATATTTCTTGGAAGAGATTAGATTAAATACTTCTTGGAAGAGGTAGCAATATGATAGCATATTTAAGCTTGTTTCAATGACAAAGGCGCAAAATTTCATCTTAAGACGTGATAGATATCTACAAGATGTTGCAACAAATGTAATGGAAAAGTCAATTAGATCTAGCAATTTCAACCCTTTGCATCTTTCCATAAGAAACACTCCCATGTGTGCTTGAAATAGTTTTAAAATTTCTATTCCTGTCATAAAGGTGGCCTCTTCTACTTCCAATACTAGACATTCCAACCAGACATTCCAAATAATTTCTCTTCACCAAAGAGAGTTATTTTTTCTTTTGAAATTGACTTGAGTGAAAAACCATCTTTGTTCAAATCAAATTTTCTTCTACTGGAACCAGTAGCACCCTTGTTGGCTGACTGAGGATCCACAGCATCCAGCATTGATTCCAACTCTTGTATCATTGACCTCCTTGCTTCCCTGACCAAATGGTTTGAGCCCTGCACAGATGAAAAAAACCCAAATCCATCACAAGAAGGAAGACCTAAAACTCAAAGTCCTATCAATCAGTAACATCTACATCCCAAAGGGTGAAAATTGACCTAAAAGTGTACATTACCAAGGAAAATAACTCCAAACGTATATACTCTTCGCAATGGAAGAATAAACCCTAAAAACTCATCACTCTGTCCAGAATAAAGTAATTTCAAGCCAAAACCCTAATCCCAGCCGGAACCTCCCTATTCCCAAACCACCGCCTAACAATTCTTTTCTTTAATAAATAGAAATTTCCATAACAAGTTGGAATTACTTAAAACCTTTCCACCAAAATTAAATTTTCCCCAAAAACAAAGCAAAACCCAATTTTCAAATTCACTGCCATAATATCCACCCATAATATATACTAAAATCACTGAAGAAGATTCATGTTTGCGATATTAAAACAACTGAAAAAACACCACATATTTCCGTAAAACAAATGAGCAACCAGATTTGCAAATTCACCGCCATGATCTTCACCGATAATATATGCTAAATATATTGAAATAAAATATTCCTGTTTGCGATATTAAACCACACAAAATTACATAAAACGAATGAGCAACCCACCAGGGTTCGATTCCAGGAGCATAAACACAGAGCGCACTAACAAAATTTACAAAAAAACAAAACAAAGAAACGCTGCAAACACTGGAAATGAAAAATTACCAGGCGTTTAGTATCGATGGCCTCCTATAACTTAGAGCGTCATGCCTCTGTAGAGTGACATGCAAACACGTTTCCCTCCGCCATCTCTTCTTCTGCTTCTCAACAACAGTTCCTCGCGTCTCAACTCTTTTTGATTTTCTTCTGAATCTTGGCGTGCAGTGCTCAATTCCTCTCAGGGTGATTTATAGCGCGAGCGACCGTCCAAACAACAAAATTATTAAATATAAAACACAGAGGGTCTTAAACAGACGGGTAGTTGAGAATGCGCGGCCATCCACATCCTCGTGGCCCTCCTCCTGCAGAAAAAGCTCCTGCAGCACAGGACGGACTGGCTAGGTAGAGGGACGGGTTGCGCTGAGTTTAATTAATTTTTTAATCAATACTTGTTTTTTAATAGATTTTTGGACGGCAGACAATTGTTGAATCGTCTAACAATAGATCTAACGGTTAAGATTAGGACAGAGAGACA
>APFE030632108.1:9095-67766 GCA_000404065.3 Pinus taeda | reverse complement strand
AACTATCTAAATAAACATGCATGAAAGTAATGTTCATAAATATTTTGTAGACATAAACAAATGTGTGAACAGAAATTATACAAGAGGGATATCGACCACGTAGGTTGGGCCTTAACACAAGGAAACTTAAAAACCTCAGAAGAAAGCTAAACTAAGAGCTGAAATCAAATATCACTTCGATTAGCAAAAATGTTATTTGTACATGACAAAGTTACAAAAAATGCTTAGAATCTAAACCTCTCGTATTATTCACATGCTTTCCTACGATTTTCTTCTAATCCTATTATGCTACTCAAGCCTATTGTTTGTACAAGTGGATAGGAGGAAAACTCCTTGAGTGGAGGACTGCTTTCCCTCCAAAAATCAATAAAAACCTAGATCTTGTTTCCTAGATCACCACGTAGCAATAGTAAGGAGGATTTACTATCCTTAGGAAGTCGTGTTGGTTTTATTTTGTAGAAGGTAGTAGGCCCCACAAATATCTCTAGATGATTCTCCTTGAAATTTGTGTAAAATCCATTCAAATATTACACAATAGTCATGTTAGGCACATAAAGTATGAAAAATATCTTGGACTCTCCTAAGAACTCATTAAGCTAGGAAAGTGTTATGAAGTGAACAAAATTAGGTTCAATATAGCCTTTATGTGCCTAGGAGTGGTTAGAAAAACCTTATGGGAGACTCATCACATATATTAATTGAGAAGACAAATTTTGAATTTATCAATTATTATGCAATTTAATAAATTTTATACTTAATATTAATTTAAAATTTAAATATAATCTTAGTGTATTGTGTATGGCATAAGAAAATAATATGAAGTGTTATCAACCAATTTCTCCTTATATTTATTTGTAGTCATCATTATGTTTTTTACTCTTTTGCATATATTGGGCCCTTCATTTTGAGCTTGTTCGAGCACGAACATTAGTTCAACACTAGGAGTATGCCTCCTCCATTCGTTCTTAGTGTATTGTTTGGCTTTGAGAGCGTCATATTAGTCTTTTCTAACCAACATCCATACTTAGTGTATTGTTTGGCATTCAAAGCATCAGATTAGTCATTTCTAACCAACATCCATATATTTTTTCTAGAATATTTCATTCCCTAGAATTTTTTGGTATTTTTTCTCAAAAATTATATAGTAGAAAAGTTCTCGCATCACACATCAAACCAAAAGGATACAAAACAACACACACACTTCTATGTACAAGGTACAATCACAACTCAATCAAAACAATCATGTCAATGTGTGCCTATTTTGGACACAAGAAAAGGATTCTCGTACATGAACTCATGGAGGAGTTGAGGTACCATATGGTGTGCCATGATGGGGCCATGCCATACAAATTTTAACTATGAGACTCCTAAAGATTGATGATAACAAGGAAAACCTAGAATCATAGTGTTATTAGGAATAACCAGAGGACATAAAAAGTGAGTGGTCTTGTGAGCTACTGTGGCTCCATGACAAGGACTTTGAAGACATAAAGGGGTGACAGGAAACTCATTGACTAGTATCAATGTCCCGTTTTTGCCCTATCTAGGCCATGCACTCACTCCCCATATTTGAGGATGTTTTCCCGATGGACCGATTGCCCGGTCCATGAAATCCCTAGGACTAATGCACCTTCGCATTGTGATTGCTATTACTGCGATGAGTATTGTTGCTACTAGCCCCCTGTTGCGGCTGCCCTCTTCCTCCCATAGGAAAAAACATCACTAGATACCTCGAACAAGATGGGGTCCGGGAACAACGAATTATGACTAAATCTAATAATTTGTTGGTCTTTGCATACCCACTCCAGCTTAACAAGCCTGGTAAAGCTCAGGATTGAAAGAAAATATATTTAGTAAAAACCCTAATGCTAAGGGTTTGATAGTGAAATTGTGGACAAATCCACCGAAATAAAGATCGACAAATAGGGGAGAAGGAGGCTAGCTCAAAGCTATGGTCGAATCCCAATGACTTGAACAAATTTCCATAGTAATGAAGCTTCAATGTCACAGACTGAGAAAAAGTCGAGTAAGCGATCTATAGAAGCCTTTGAGTTTGTTTTCGTGGTTTCTTTAAGACTTTGTGATTTTCACTGATGAAAAGATATTAAGCGTTCACCTGCTGCAATTAGTAACACTTTCGTTCAAAGTTCATCCAAGCAATTAATTTAGTTTTTTATAGTTTAATGTTATTAAAAATCTATCCTTCACGGGTTGGATGACTATGGTGATATTTCTTCCCAGTGTCATTCTCTCTCAGATTGGAAAGGGGTGTTGTGCTGGAATTAATAAGGCTTTGGTTCAAAGTTTATTGGAGCAATTAATTTTTTATTTTTTTGTTTATTTTAATGTTATTAAAAATCTACCTTTCACGGGTTGGATGACTGGTGATATTTCTACCTATGGTCATTCTCTCTCGGATCTTTTGGAAAAGGGTATTGTTGTGTGTTGGAAGTATTGGAGGCCAAACAAAGATGGAAGATACACTTATGTGAGTGGCCTAAAGAATATGATATATCTGATATGACCTAATGACCTCAAATATATCTGAGAACTGTATCCTTCTCACTCTCCCTCTCTCTCCCACGCTTTCCCACTCTCTAGATCTCTCGCTACCTCCCTCTCCCTCTCTCTCCCTCACTCCCTCTCTCCTTCTCCTTTCCTCCCTCTCTATCTCTTCCTCTGCTTCTCTCTTTATCTACTACTCTTTCATGCACACTCTCTCTTTATATCTTTATCTCTCTCTCTCCCTCTATGCATATCCTTATCCCTCTCACTCCCTCTTTCTATCTCTCTATCCAGAGTTATTTTAGTACATGCACCATAATTCATACACTAGCGTTGAGCTCCAAAATTGTGTTTAAGCATAGATCTCTACTTAACCATGATGACAAATCATCAAACCACAATCAAGACTTATTAGTGCCCACAATGAATTGGGTTAACCCACACATTTCCCACATCATCTAATTTATTCTCACTAAGCTAATAATGGTCATATGCAAAAACCATTATTCAAAATTGACCTAATCGCTAGGTGTCTTCCTCCTATGCTATCCACATTGTGGGCCAATATCCCCTATATATGGCTCAACTGATATCCCCTATCCTCATGCTAGTTCTTGGGCTCAAAGTTGTGAGTACCACGACAAATAGAAAGATGATATTGAGCATAGATAAATGCATTAAGAAATAAATCTTAATGCATTGGGATTATATTGTTTTGGATTAAAGATGCCTCTATGCATTTCATTATAGAAGCAAATATGTCCCTCCAAAGTTGCTTGAGTGTCTACTAAAAGAGGACCCAAAGTTTATCCTAATTCATGGAACAAGGTAGCAATCAACCTTAAGCACAGATCTACTAGTAGACACTAGATCAACTTTAGAGGGACATATCTACTTCTATAGTGAAACCTGTAGAGGAATATTTAATCCAAAAGAATATGCTCTTAATGCATTAAGATTTTTTTTCAATGTATTAGGATGTTGTGGGTTGTCTCTTCCCTGTCTAGTTGAATTTTTGGATCCCCTTCTCTCCTTAAGATCCCTCCAACTGTGGTTAGAGTTCTTAGATGACCGTAAGGAGGAAGCCCCTTTCAGAAAGGGACATACAATTTGAAGGTGTCTAGCTTGTTGGGCCATATTGATACCTTCTCCGAATACCAATAGACGCCCCTTCTCATGCACCTTGGTGCATTTTGTTTTTGTCTTCCCCCCCGTTCTCTATGCGTGGTCTATCGAGTGTTGTTCGTCCTCTAGTGAATCATACTCATCCGAATCCGTTACTCTAGTATCCTCAATACCAGGTTCCTGACGAGTGATGCCATCAAAACGTCCTGAAGTGCGAGCCACAGGAGCAGGTCGCTAGCCTTGGGGGTCTGCTCCTGATGAGCATGGTATATTATTCCCAGTATTTACGACGCCATATGTATCAGTGCCATGAACGCTCGTGCCCCCAACTGCCACATAAGACGCCCCCTGTACATTTGTCGCGAGACCCTGTTGTTCGAGTTCCCAGTACTGTAACTCCGATGGTGATGGGATATTCAGGACCGGTTGAGCCTGATCCTCCTGTAGTTGAAGAAAGTTTGGATTTACCATCGAGCCCGGGTGGGAAAACCCTAGGGAATTTAGGGAAACCTTCACATCATCCATCTCTGAGGTAAATGCGTTGACCTGGACTTCCAGTTCATGGTGTATCGCCGGTGAAACCCTAGTTTGGTGTTGATGTGGTCCCTCAACCCAAATTTGGGAAGCCTCCATAGAATGAGAAGAATAATCCACAAGTTCCTCATTGATACAAAATGATGTTCACATGTACTCCGTTATACTATCCCCATGTGATGCTGTGCACAGCACCCTCTGAGAGACATTGGCCCAACTGAACAAAACATTCACCTCCACCGTTTGATTCCCTTACTAGTTGACCGAGAAAACCCGCGAGACCATAAGTTGCCAAATCGCCGCAGATAAATATAAACCAGGTGTACTGACCCTTGTTTGCTAGTGTTGTGACCATTCCCTCATGCTGTTATCGCTCCCGGGTGCAGGTGAAAACCCATCTTCGCACCAGAAAAAACCCTAGGGTTAAACCGCCATGGAAATTCCTCTCGGATTCTTCCATATGATCTTCTCTAGGCAAATTCTTTATTTCCATTTGATTTCTGTTCTATCTACAATTTCTTATCTAATATTGGAGCATCTCCATAGATTAGTTAGCCTTACTAAACCAAACATTTTATTAGAAATAATCATTAATCGTATAACATTACGACTTCACTACTTTTTGACCACACACAACTTATTTTTATGTCACCATAATTCACCTTTAATGTAACATAATTACATTGAAAAATCAACCAAAATCCCCTCAAATAATTTTCCCTACAAAAACAAGCATCATGTGATTAATAATTCTTTACCCTAAGCAATACCTCCCTATTAAGCCAAAGAAAACACTTACACATTTCATTTAATGGAATTTAATTCCAATTGAAAAACACAAAAGCATTTAATTTAATTTCCATTCAAGGTTTCACCGCATTTCTGCTTTTTCAAATATCAAAACTTGTTCATTTCCCTCGTGTTCCAGGGTTTTTCAAATATCAAAATTTGTTCATTTCCCTCGCGTTCCAGGGAGGAAGGTTGCCATATCATCCCATTATGTTTCTCAAAGATCAAAATTTATTCATTTCCCTCACGTTGCAGGGTTTTTCCAAGGAAGAAAGAGGAAGGTCGCGGCCATGTTGTCGCAGGTTTGATTTGATACATTTGGTTGAATACAAGAAATTGGATTCTAGGTGCCTCCAATCGTGGTGGTTTCATTCTACGAAGGGATCTGCACAAGGTTCCCCACACTCCTACGCGATGGCCCATCCCCAAGCCTCCATCACTCTTTGCAACTTTAAAATACTTCTAGACAAGTGCAAGAGGCACTCAAGAGGATGTATGTACAAGATTCCGCATAGGAAGATGGAGCCGAAGGTATGGGTTATGTGACAAAGAAGACGACAGTTGTCTTTCCGACCCTGAAATCAGTGAAGAAATTAAGCAGAGAAGAGAGCAAAAATGCATTGATTAAGACAAGGAAATAAAATGTCCCAAGACTATAGGAGGTCAACATCTAGATGCTCTGCCACAGGTGGATTGTGATGATCCAGTCGTCCCTATAAATGTCAGAGACAAAAAAGGCCTCGGATTTGCCTGTACCACAGGGTTCAGAGAATTGGAGCAATGAAATCAGATGCCGAGGAAATGGATGTGACCTGAGACAAGCAGGATCGAGGCTCTGTGCCAGAGGAGAGGTTTCCAGAGGATACCAAACCCACTCAAGAGGTAGGTAACTACATTTTATTTTTATTGTTTAATTATAAGAATTAATGCAAAAAACTTGCCCATGAGTGACTTCCGTTGGTTTAGGTGATAAGTCTGGATGGTAATTTTTCTACCAAAATTGCCCGGTGCTTTCCTGTTATGCCATTTAGGTGGCATGGACAACAGTGATAATGAAGCCTGGTGGTTGGGTTAAAATCTGCTGACCTCACTAGTGAACCAATGCTTTATTGGTGGCTTATGTAGGGTTTTTCACTTTTGAAATAACTAATAGCTTGCCATATGTCATTCAATAGAACGGTTTAGGTTGGATGTCGATATTCCCAAGTAAATTTTTGTTAAAACTACGATGGGAAATGAATGAAAGATTAGGTCTACCCCTGACCAATGGACTTCTCTACCCTGTGCTACATACCCATTTGATGACATGCAACATTGCTCAGATCAATGTCAGTAGAGGCGTGACTAGTATACCTCTTTTCCATTCAGTTCTTGTTCCTATTATCATTTCCATTCCTCTGTTGGGATTACACTTCTACAACACCACCGGTTTTTAAGTGCATGATATATTCAGGGAGATGGGTGGGTTCAAGTTGCTTATTCGTCAAAATTCTATAGTCATGATTCTAGTTTTGTTTTGTTTCTAGTTACGTTTATGTTTCCTATTTCTAGTAAAGTAGGTTTTGTATCTCCAAAACTCAATTTTATAGTGGTAATGTACGTCGTCACTAAGGTGATTTACGCTTATAATTCTCCAGAAACCTTGAGTCCTATTTCTTGTTCTATTCAACATGTAGTCATGTCTCTTGTTTTGTTTACGTTTTACCCTATTTGGTAAAATGCGCTAGGACTGTGGATTGATATTTTAACAAGATGGGTTGCGAGTAACAAGTCCATGCCCAAGGGCATGATGCCAAGAGAAAATACTGTCAATTCTTGCATCCAAAAAATGAAAACAGTCCAACTCCATATCCCACAAATAGTCTTCTAATGGCATATTTAATCAAGTTCAGAAACATACAGTAAAACAAGTAAGTCTAACTCCATATCCCACAAACAGTCTTCCAATGTCTAATAGGAATTCCTTCTGTACAAGAGTAGAATATAAGTACATTGTACTCTTTCTTAGAAACCATATTTCCTGAGAGAAGATAATAGTCGTAAAGTTATGAACTATTAACTATCATTGTTCATAAAGTTTCTTTTGAAGAGAATCAAATTATATCAATAAATACGCAGAGAACAGAAACAATTCATCTCTTCCTTTGTTTCTTTCAACTAAAATCCAAATGAAATTTAACAACATAGCTAACTAGATAAGCTAAACTTATTTTGACAGCAGGATTACAAATAAAGATAAGTATAGAGTTATACTTGAGCCCTGAGCTTTACCAGCTTGAAATCAAAATCATCTTTAAGAGCTTGAAATCGGATGACACTATCCAAGATGGATGGTTGAGGCATGACGCAAAATTTTCACCACCATAATACTCCCCTATTCCCCTATACAACACTCTGTTGTAATATCTAGCTGGACTAAACAAAAAGATACAAATACTTTAATTTTGAAAGAATTCCAGTTAATTTTGGTCGAGTCACTATTCAACCATAACATCGAATTGGATCATTGCATCCTTTGGCCCCAGATTGTTTGGCACCAGCCGATCTCTTTTCCAGGTATTGTTGATGATACTCTTCTGCTCTGTAAAACTTCTTCGCTGGCAGGATCTCTGTAACGATCTCTTTATGAAGTGACCTTTGGTGCCTTTCCATTGATTCCCGTGCAGCTTTTTCCTGCTCAGCTGAATAGTAATATATGCTAGATCTGTACTGAGTGCCTTTCTCATTGCCCTGCAAATATATGCACACAGTGCTGACAATTCATGTATCTGATGCAATTTCTAATACATCAACCAGATACAAGTGTCTTTATAGTTTTTGCCTTCTATGGTTATGAAATTCAAATAGGAAAACCACATCAGGATCCAATCATATTTTCTATAACCCACCCTGCACCCCTATAGCAGGATCCAATTATATTTTCTATACCCCGCTCTGCACCCCTATAGCAAGTATGTTAACAAGCCATTGAAATGAAAAGTATATGGTAGATACATTGCCAAATACCTGGATTTGGTTTTCTGGTTAAGGAACCATATGAATGTGTGAAAGGCTTTGAATTTCAGCTTTCAAAGAAGCCAATGCTTCAAGCTGGCAAGCCTATTAGCATAGATATAAGTTAATTCAAAATTTATGAATATTAATTTTTGGTTTTCTGGTTAAGGAACCATATGAATGTGTGAAAGGCTTTGAATTTCAGCTTTGAAAGAAGCCAATGCTTCAAGATGGCAAGCCTATTAGCATAGATATAAGTTAATTCCAAATTTATGAATATTAATTTTTAAAATACTAATAATAACATGTTTGATCATGTAGTTTTAAAAAAAAATTAGAATTTTTAAGGATTTTATATAGCTTTTAAAAAGATTCGGAGATTTTTAATGTAAAATATTTTTATCCTAGTCAAATCATTTTAGAAAATACAAAATTAATTTAAGACTGAAATTTACACCTTAAAATTTCCCAAATTATGTGTTTACATTCATTGTTGTTAAGCTGAATGGGGATCCTAACAAACATTTGAAAATAATATAATGAACCACGCAGTGATATATGAGACTGAAGACACCCTCAATGCCTGCACTCAGAATTCATTAGGAGTTTAGCTTTGAAGTGCAATTATAGAATATTAATGGGACTCCACTCCCAATTGCATCGCTTCAAACCAGAGAAATGAGGCCAGGTATACTGAAAACCGGTCTTTGCTTAAAGCACTAGATAGATATCACAGCCTGGAGCCTACAAATCTTTTGGAGCACAGGAAATGGAATTCAAATACATTAAGAAGCCCAAATCTGATTTAGTCCGATATTTGAAATAAAGAGAATTCTAATGGCTTCCATTTTTTTTTTAACTCACTGATGCTTCTCAGGAAAGTTGATTTGTCATAAAAGTATGTACATGATTTTGACCAGTAATGAAAATTAAATTCCAGATCAATCTACTAATCTACAATATGCAATACGATATAAAATAGATTTGGGAATTCTATTAGCTACAGATCAATCTACTAATCTACAATATGCAATACGATATAAAATAGATTTGGTAATTCTATTAGCTAAGTTGCTTCTTTAGAACATGAGAAATGAGAAAACAGTTAGCGTGCATCTTCTGTCCATTCCCACTGGAATAAGAAACCAAAATGGTGGAGACTCCTTTGGCAATGACATCGAAATAGGGGGTCATGTGGATGTTGACTAATTGTTTATAATTGATGACAGTGTTATTCTCATCGATACCCTGGGTTGTTCCACCATCGCCCACAAAGTGCTTAGCACACGCTACAATATTTGACCTGACAAACATCAACAAATCACATGGTTAGAAAACTATTTCAGGAAATTGTGGTACAATTGATTGATCAAAGAAATTCATATTCTAAGCATGGATAAAGCAAAAGGTTTGCAGCTTAATGTCCAATTATATAGAAACTGTGGTACAATTGAATCATTGATTGATCAAAGAAATTTATGTTCTAAGTAGGGATAAAACAAAAAGTCTGAAACTTACTGTCCAGCTACATACGGCACCCCCTTTGTAAATATCCTGCAAACCTGCTCGCATCAAACAAGACATTCTAAATAGTGAAAACTTGACTCTCATTTTTTAATGAACTTCCATCGATCACATCCGTGCCAGAGTCTTACAGCAACACATGAAGAAAATGTGTATTGAATTCCAGTAGATCAAACTTCCAGAGCTGTGGCAGCTCCAATTCTTTTAACCAGATCGGGATCCTTGTATCCATAAAACGTTGATTCAAATTGTTAGCCAAACTTTCTAGAAGATTTTGATTTTGAGGGCAATAATCAGAAGCCAGAGTTCCCATGATATATTAAACATCAACATTTTCACCCTGATTCTGTTATTATCCCAATTCAGTTACTCAAGATTTTGCCCATAATCATTCAGATAACCCTAGTTACTTTTCAAATCATTGCCTCCTAACATTTTGCTCATTGCAATCAGAGTGGCCCTTGGCACTTTCCAAATCATAATACTACTTACGATGAAAAAATAATGCCTACGGATATAGGCCCAGGCTCTCTAGTAATGTCCAGAGATAAAGGGTTTTCATGAAATATAGCCGACCACTCAACCTACTCATTTGTTTAAATCATTAGCCATGACATTTTCTAGTTGCAAGGAAATGCTGTGAAGAAAAAATGGAGTTGATACTCTACTTGCCTGGTAGCTCCAAGCCCAACATTGTGAGGGAAGATGGTAGCCCCATAGACATTGTTGTGACCATGAACAACATCAATCCCATATACACAACGGTTCTTAGATTTAAAAGAACTTTTAGGCCCCAAAATCATAAAATTAAGTCTAGCTAGAATTATAGGCATGGCTTAGTCTATTACATCTCAGTAAGTGATATAAGGAAAAGTACAACGTAGTGAGCGTATAAGGCAAAGTATATGGTGCTACATTAAGGAATTGCACGTGAAGTTCTCAGATCACTCCTGCGTGTCATCTCAGAACTATATTATTATGCTGAGGGAAAAAACTCATATTTTGGAGGAGGTCTTAAATTGTTTTGATTTGAGAAGCGAGATAGAAATGGATTTAGAGTGGGGATTAATGGGAGGAAAAGGAAGATTTTATGAAATTCTAATGATTTTTAGCAAATGTATATCTTATTGTAGAGAGGCCAGAGAATTTGCTTACCATGTGGAATACTACTTCAAAGGTATCCACCACGAAAAAGAGGCCAACTAGCCCTTTTGCTCCCAATGCATTTTAAGCCCTAAAAACATTTTCCTGAAAGTATTTTTGTTAGGTACTTGTTACTGTGATTTGCTCATATAGCTGGATCCCATTTTACCATAACCCTTTAAATTCCTGTGGTAATATGATTTCTTTTTTCTTCCATTTGATTTGTCTCAAGTGCAAGATTCAAAGAAAGTTTTCAATCTTAATCAATTATTGAGAATGCTAACATCTAAATATAATGTAGTTCATTGTTTTTAATTAAACCGTGTGAAATCAACAATAGAAGTCCTAGTGCCCAACAGGATTTTATGGCTTGATTGACAAATATAATAAAATGGAATAAAATAGAGTACTTCCTCCAAAATATGTGCCCTGACTCAACTAGTAGCTAGCAAGGACGTTTTTACTTTGCAAAATTGGAAAGTGTTCAAGGTTGTAAGTTAAGATGTGTATCAAGTGTGCTATATATAAATTGCACACTCTAGGTATAATTACTAGTCAAATATTATAGCCAATAGTAAATACGATGGTATGGTTAACTAATTTACAAGTTGCTTAATATTTATCCCCAGACCATAAAAACAAATGTGTGATTTGTTTAACCCATGAGTGAAAACGATTTCGATAGAACAACAAGGCTGCGATGCAATGGCATACCTGCCCAATAAATAATTTATTTGCTTAATAGATTATAGATGGTCTACACAATAAACCTATGTGAATATGGTCACGTTATTAAACCAGACAAATCAGCTCAGAATAATTCGGTATTCAAAAGCAAAGATCATTTTCTTATACGTTCAAACATGTTCAAACTAGCCATCATTTTTATTCACTGAAATTTTCTGACACAATCAAAGCCATTACATCCCTTAACACATTCAAAGCCATTACATCCCTTAACATTTATTTACAAGCTCTCCCAATGGATCATGTTCAGATTTTGTGAACAGCACAACTTTCTCAAGTTACTTTTTAATGCCCACATACATATATATATACCTCAAGGGTAGTTTAATGCCCATGTACACATATATATATATACCTCAAGGGTAGTTTAATGCCCACATACACATATATATAGTTCAAAGGTAGTTTAGGACTAACTAATCAGTTCATTTCTCAAATAAAAATCTCGAAAAAAAAAAGAGCCCTTGGAAAGATATACTATAGGTAAGACAGGAAAATCATGGAAATAAATAGCATTGATGACAGTGTATACAAATAGGTATTGTTTTCACAAGAGTTTTTTTCATTCCTAAAATTGTGCTTGGGCCAGAAAACAAATTTTGGATGTAAATGTAGATGAGAACCTTCCTTTCTGAGAGCAAACCTGGATATTAAAGATATGAGTAAGAGGAAAATAGTTGCATATAGTCGAACAGTGAAGTAGGCAATAAAACATTGATCCCCAGCCCCTGCAAGGCTTTTACAACAGTAATATTTGAATGCTTAAATGACTTGCACCTCCCATTTGTTCTTGGCCATTGAAAACACTATTATTATATTGAAAAAAATGACTTTAATGCTACTTCACATTACTCACTCAAGGTTTATAAATTATCTATAAGATCTCTGCAATTACCCAGGTATGTTTTACATAATATGCAAATTTATTAAAAACACTGTGCAATGGGCTTTACATTGTTAATATGTAGTGTAGAATCCAAAAATTGCAAATTTATTATACAAACTGTGAAATCGGCTTTACATTGTTAATATGTAGTGTAATTTATTATACAAACTGTGCAATGGGCTTTACATTGTTATTATGTAGTGTACAATTGAGAATAGGCAAATTACCTTGCCTCATTAGTGGAAGTCTAGAAGGAGTGATAAAATTTTGCTCTATTGTACTTAGTATCTGAAACAGAAATTCCAACCAAAAGAAAAGAGTTTATACAGACATGAATCATATCCTCTTCTTGAGAGAAACTAAGGCAGCAATAACCTCAGTACGTGATAGCACTAAGCTCTTTGGCATCCTTTATTAGGAGGTATCCTTTGACAAATAATTTCATACCTACTTCTTTCGCCAGAAGTGAAAAAAAGAATTGACGAAATTGACCTCAAGCATACTTGCATTGAAGCTTTTAGATTGTGGATCAAAGCTGAAATCTGAATACAGTCCCAAACCCCTGAAAGCATGAAACCAAGCACCGAAAAATCCCAAGAAGACCTGCACACCAATGAAGTTGTGTGCACGAATCAAGTTGCCCATGAAGTAGAACAAAATGCCAGTCCTGCACCAACCTCTAGCATGATCTATAAAATCTACAATCCCTTAAAAGATGCTCCAAGGATTTTAAACGATGAAAATAGGGGCACAAACTATCTGACTGCTTCCTTTTGGCATGGTGAACTTTGGAGGGCAGCCCTTGAACTACCAACAGAACAAAGACCCACACCTTGTAGCTCAAATGGAGAGACTATACACTGTGATTGATAGATCCATCGAGAATCCAAGTTGAATACCTCTTACCCTATGAGGGAACAATCTCTACAAAAAAGGCCATTTTGGCCTTTAGGCTTTAACCCACTTGGTAGGTCAAGTCAGGCCTAGACATCCTGCCTGTATATGTGGAAGCTATCCACCAAGATGCCAATTGACTGACGATGGTCTGAAACCTCTGAAAGCATCAATGATGGAGCTAATCAATGGGTCTATTGGAGTCTTCTTTCAACGATGAAGCCAATCAATGGGTCTCTATTCGAGGCTATGGCCTAATAGGTATAAAAAGCAAAGTATGGATAACACTCCCTACTAAATATTGTGTCAAAGATATAGCAAATATGATGCAACAGCTAGACCAATCTAAAAATGGTCTCAAGCCAGAGTGAATGGGTCACAAACTCTCCCTGAAAAATGGCATGTGGAATTGTTTTATTTCTCTTGATCATGCAGAAGCATATGGGTCTCTACACTCTATATCTTGGCACAATTTGTCTCAACGGCAAGGCCCTCACACCTCACACCCATAAAGAACAATGGAGAACAATGTGACCTCAAGTTGCAAATCTACAGAAGGGAAGTTTCCATCCGTATGTTGAGAGTAGATCAGTGATAGTAACACACTGCACTAAAGAAATTCAGACGAGATTTTCTCTCCAAAGAAGTCCAAAGAACCTAAAGAATATATTATAACACCCTATAGGTGTATAAAAACATAGTGCTATGATTAGCAAAGCATAGTGCCCTAGTTAGAGTTGGAACATGAAACTACTTTTCATCAGTAAAAATCTATCATCGAGAACTGTAAGACAATCCTAATTGAATCTTTAGCCTACTAAACTGTTTGCTTCTTGATAATGAAGGAAGCCGAGATTCTGCACCTCGTTGTCAAAGAGGTAATGTCAGGAAACCACAGAGCTAGCCCAGTGTTGACCACTCTGACATCCATAAGTCATATGGTACTTTCTTTTTCTGGTTTTGCTTTCTATTTGCCTTGATACAATCATTATTCTAGCAGTTGTAGTCAGCCTGGTGCAGTAGTAGGAGGAAGTGCTAGTAGTTTCAGTGCTAGTACAATATCAAGGGGTCAGTAGAGTGGTGGTAGTTCAAACCCAAGTGTGGCTTCAAATATGATTTCTTTATCCTATTAAACTGTCTGCTTCTAAGATCAGGGTGACATACCATAGTGAGGAGCTTGGCATAGAGAATACCGAGGTCCGATTTTGCGGGCCCAAGATATGAACCGCAGATAAGGGTTCCTTTAGATTAAGTGCTACGGTACTGGATGTAACACTATATGGTGCACTGAAATGGTTCTATCGTAGGCTCCGCGGAAGTGTCTCTTTTAACTAAAGGTGCAAGTGGAAGCGCAACTGATAAAGTGAGCATGGTCAGAAGCTACTCTTATAGAGGCTGCAACTGACTTCAGCAATGGACACGGATGCAATTCCAAGTTGGTTAAGTGTTTGTTGGTTCATGGATACGTTGGGCACTCTATCCCTAAATGCTATCTGCTGCCATGAATTTCAAAGATTACCACAGAAAGGAATCCCTCTTGGGTTGCTCGAGACAATTAGCATAGAAAGGAATCCCTCTTGGGTTGTCTACGGACAGTCAATATCAAGGGTAAGTTTTGGATATTAATCTTTAAGTGGTTGAGATTTAATCCAGATATGGCTGTATTAATAAAGCAAATGAAATGAATGAAAGAGTGCATCCTAAGTAAGAGGAATTCAAATTAAGTGCACAGTGAACTACCATGATGCTGCAAATAACAACTTAGTCAATACAGCCAAGAGATTCAAGGAGCTAGAAAAAAACATAATTGTATCAGATAACATATTAGAGTAACTTGAATAAAAGCACAGAGGACTAGCCAATTACCGAGATGGTTTTCCGATTCCACTTGCGTCTTCCAGATTGTGAGATTTATTTATGTAGGGGGGAGCTCTGATACCAACGTAACACTCTACGTTGACTTAAAGTGTTCAAATCAGTCTTGTTAGAAGATGGATACCAACTCTGCAAACAATGGAAAAATAATATTTATGAAAACTGGGATTGGGAACATATAACACAAGATAATCTATGCCACTGCATTTTACTTCTGCAAAAAGACTTCAAGTAGCAACAACAAGAGCTGAGGAAATACTAGGGTGCTTAGGGAGACTCCCCCTTAGGTGAGGTTTGGTTAAAATGGGACTTCTTATATAAAAATTCCAGAAATTCAAAACACGAGTAGAAAGGAATCGATTATTATTCACTGCATTAGCAGTTTTGGGGGTTGACGAAGCAAGTGTTTAAGAGTAACAGGATCACTAACTGGAGGATTGCACATAAAATTTTGGCATTGGGAACATAGAACACAAGATAATCTATGCCACTGCATTTTACTTCTGCAAAAAGACTTCAAGTAGCAACAACAAGAGCTGAGGAAATGCTAGGGTGCTTAGGGAGACTCCCCCTTAGGTGAGGTTTGGTTAAAATGGGACTTCTTATATAAAAACTCCAGAAATTCAAAACACGAGTAGAAAGGAATCGATTATTATTTACTGCATTAGCAGTTTTGGGGGTTGACGAAGCAAGTGTTTAAGAGTAACAGGCTCACTGATTGGAGGATTGCACATAAAATTTTGGCAAACATTAGATTATAGAGGGAAAACGAAACACAGATGGACAATTACTCTCCTTTCTATCCCTCCCTCTGTTCTATGGAGAAAAAAAAGGAAGATGCAAAGTGCACAGGCACTGAAGCCTCAAGCAATGCCATCAAATTGTATATGGCCTCAGTTTTATGGAGAAAAAAAGCAAAACAAAGAGCGCACAGGCACTGAGGCCTCAAGCAATGCCATCAAATTGTATATGGGGCAGCCTGTTATAAGTACCCAACATGTATGAAGAGGAAGAGAGCGCTGATATGTTGTTGTAATAAGAATAGTGCGAGCCCCGAAGAGCTGAGGAACTGAAGGAACGAGATAGTAATAATCGTCATCTAGTACCTAAAAATCTGGTACTTGAAAAATTATGCTTGAATTAACTAGTGTTTGGCGAGTCATTATGCAGGCCGCAGGCCTATGAAGCAGGGACAAATTAGGGTGGATCATAGGGTTGATTTTTACGGCTGTTCCGATGGCTCGAAACATAGCAATTCGTTGAGAATGTGTATCCTTGTAGAGGACTTAAAACTAGAAGCCTGCAGGACAGAGAATGTACCTGACCAGGTTTGGGTGCAGAGGACTTAAAACAAGAAGTTCGGTGGACAGAGAAATTTAGTGCTCACTGACACGAAAGAACCAGATGGCTATGTAATAGTAAGCAATGCAATAGCATGTAATTAACACGAAATAGGCAGATGGCTATGTAATATTAAGCAATGCAATAGTATGTAATTAGGCTAAAAAAATTCCAAACAAAAAATGTTATTAGATTATTGCTACGTGAGATTTAGCATTAGTTTTTTGAAATTAAATGTATGTCATATTCTATATATTATATTTAAACTTGACTCTTTAACCCAACTTAAAATTGCAAATAATAAACTGTAATAAGACTCCTAAATTGCTTGTCCAATAAAAAAAATTAAAATAAAAATTTCTAGAAAACATTGGCTTAAATCAAGCCATATGGAAAAAATATAAAGAAAATAATAGGCTTCAGCAATTTATCGATTGCTATATACCTAGCAGTGGGCAAGTATAATAATAAGAAAGAGGCTAGGTACTTTTTTCACTCATTTGATTAAAAAAATCTCACCACTCCTTATTTTTGTTCTAGCAGTTAATGTTGTATTAACTAACTGTTTATTAAAAAAATCAACAAGAGAAATCAAATAGAAAGCGGTATGGTTCAATGCCTAAACAGTGGATATCAAGCTCTACAACATCTTACTTAGATTTTCGATAAACAAATTGCACAATGAAAAGGATGCCAACTTTGATGGTTATTGCACATCCACCATAGAACGTGTCCTAACTCCTTATGTTCTCATTTCTTCCGTCAAAGTCCAATATAAGTGTTTAAACAAATAACGAAACTTCTCTTGCAAAGTATTTACAGTAGTTGAATTTAATGTGATTGTACATTTTTTTGCATATAGAATATTTTTAAATTTGATTAATAAAAACGATGTCAATTATTTAATATTTTGTTCATCAAATTATAAAATAGTTTCGAAATCTAATTAAAATAAAAATAACCAATATAAAATCACTTACATTTATTTTTTATTTTTTATTTTTTCTATTTGTTTACTACAACGGGTCTTTTAATATTTTCTTGTGCCTGAAACAGTACTATTGTGACAATATTTGCCTTGGAGCTTATCATGAAAGAGACAAGGTGGTTGCAAATTACATATCAATTCCCAACATTGAGCGAGATGTATGCACTATATGGCAGAGTAATAAAAGCTATGACACACCTGCACATATGTCACTAAATTTGGAGTGGCTTTATTTAGAGTTGGCTCCTGATAACGAAGAGATTCTTTCAAAGTTGGTGTTGGTCTTTAATGTTCATGTTGATACTCTTCTTTCTCCTTAGTTTTTTTCAAATGTTCAATGGTGTACAATGTAATTAGGTAAATGTTTAATAATATTAATGGTGTACAATGTAATTAGGTCAATGTTTAATAATATTAATGGATTAGGTAAATGTTTAATAATATTAATGGTGTAAAATTTAATTAATTTAATTACATTTTTTTCATTAGTTTTGGGTGAAATGTTTGATATATTATATTATAATTTTGGTTACTTAAAATAAAATAAAAATAACATCATTAAAATAAAAATTATAAGTTACTATTTATTTTATCAATTTTTGTTGGGTAGTTAAGGTAAATTTGAAATAAAAATAAAAATAACCCTATATTAAAATAAAAAGTTATTATTTTTTTAATTAATTTTTATTGGGTAGTTATGGTAAATTTGACTTGGTCAAGTTAGTTTTTGAGCTCTGAGTTTATGATAACCCATGGTATTGTCCATAGGAATTTAATCCTTTTTTAGTAGATAAAGAGTTAAAATGGATCTAGATTGGTATTAATGATAAACAGTTTAACAAGTATAATTTATCAATATATTTTAAATTAAAAGAAATATAAAGTTGAATTAGAAATGATTTAATAATTTTTTATATTAATACAATGTGAATTTCAGCTATTTAAATCATTTAACATATTAGCCTAAATCATTTATCAATTATTGAGAGAGGTCAAATCTTTTGAAGTGAAAACCTCTTTTTTTAGTGCAAAATCTGAAGAAATGTTTGCATGCTAAAAAATTTGATCCCTCGGCCTTTAATAAATTCAGAATTAAGATGGATCTAGACTGGTTCTAATTAGTGTACCATGTCATTGCTACTCAACAAGTATTTAATCTTATTTATAATTAACATAACATTTATTATTAGGCTTACCAATCTAGTTCCAAAATGACAATGGTATGTTTACAACATTTGATTGAGTGATTACACTTGTGACTCAATTACAAGGTAATATTCAACTATGAAAGACATAATTCCACTAGGAGGGTATGCTACCATTTGGTTCACTTTCCATATACTTCATGATAATTGTTCTTTTTGTGTAAGGTGTTGGTTCTCATTATTACCTTGATTGTAAACAACATAGATAATAAATCATAACACTGGTTCAACATATACCATTCTTGAATTTCAGGGTTAGCATTGAATATAGTAGTAATACGTAAGCATACTCTTGTATGCTCCTCATAGTACAATGGTATTTCCCTTAAAGTAAATCTTGTGATTATGTTGGAGTCCTCAACAATAACTACATCCCTTTGCACAATGTCCTTGAGGAACTTGACTCCTTGATACATTTTCAGTGCTTTCGCTTGTTATTAGTTGCTTGTCCCTATCTCCTGGAAATTTTTAATTTATAGGGACCTCTTCCACTTAGCAAAGCACAAAGCAAGGTCTTGATCTCCATTGAATCCATTCCCTCTAGTTCGTGTTGGCATAAAGAATTTTAGCTATTGGCTGCTCTTTGGGTATCCCTAAAATTCGTATACCTTGGCTCATTACAGTGATGAATCAGACAAGTGTATAATGTGATTTCAAGGACACCTTATCTCATTTGCAGTGAACATTTCTACCAGCTCCATGCAGAGGACCCTCTTTTCAATGTTTTCAATTCTATGTTTTGAAATTTTTTTAATTAGAAATGTAAAATCATAAATTTAATTAATTATATGTTTTAATTTAATTTTATTTTTAAATTAAAAATATAAAATCATAAATTTAAATGGTTCAAATTACATTATAATGCACTTAATATTTATAATATGGGTAGCCCTTTCCAAATTTATACTTTCCATTATATATTAAATATTATCCATTAAAATGAAAATAAATATCTACAAATTTTAATAATAATAAAGAATTTGGTATGTTAATATTTTTTTATTAGTAATTTTAAAATTATAAATTACAATTTTTGAAATTATATTACATTTTTCATGTATTTATTGTATATAATATTATAAAATTAAATAAAATAACCATATATCTAATAAAAATTTTTATTATTATCAATTTTATCGTCTTAAAATTTTCCAAAATAAAAATATAAAATTATAATTTTAAATGGTTCAAATTTCATTGTAATTCACTTGATATTTATAATATTTATGGGCTTTTCCAAGTTTATGTTTTCTACTTTATATTAAATATTATTGATTAAGATAAAAATAAATATCTACAAATTTAAATAATTGCATGGAGAGACTTTAGTCCAACATGAATGATTACATGGGAGACTTTAGCCCAAAGTGAATGAGATGTTCTAAGGTTATGTAATGTTATTTAAACTTGTTAATTTAGTCAAATTACATAAATATAAAATAAAATAAAATAAACATTATAATTATTAATAATTAAACCATTTTAGATTCATCTTAACTCTAGATTTAGATAGCCTACAAAGGGATCAAATTTCTCAAGGTACAAGCTTTTCCTTTAGATCCATCTTAACTCTAGATTTAGTCAGCATAGAGAGGAAATTTTTTTCTTGATGATAATGTTATAGTTTGTTCTATTTGCATAGTTTGGGAAATCTTACAAAGACCCATGATTTCACATGAGTGAGAGAGACAATTTACTTGATGTGGTTTATAAACATGTATATGCATCTCCTAGATGGGGAGGAGCATGTGGAGGGATATGGAGGTGAGTATGAGATTGTTTTGTGTGAGAAATCCATCACAACTTGTTAGATTTCTCACTCTACAATGTTTCTATGTGCTTGAGTTTGTGCTAAAAGGAAATCTAACACATGTTAGATTTTCTTTTACATTGCAATGTTCTTAATCTAGCACACATTAGACTTATTTAGTCCTAAAATGTTGTTATGTTCTTGTGTTTGTGCTAGAAGGAAATATAACATGTGTTAGATTTTTTTCAAATTTAAATATGCTTGTGTTTGTGTTGGAAGAAAATTTAACACAAGCTAGATTTTTTATACTCTACAAGGTTGTTGTTGGCAATGTGCATGTATTTGTGGTAGACATAAATCTAGTACTTGTTATATTTTTCACTCTACAATGTTTCTATGTGCTGGAGTTTGTGCTAAAAGGAAATCTAACAAATGTTAGATTTTATTTTACATTGTAATGTTGTAAATTTAGCGCACATTAGACCTATTTAGTCCTACAATGTTGTTATGTTCTTGTGTTTGTGCTCGAAGAAAATATAACATGTGTTAGATTTATTTCAAATTTAAATGTGCTCGTGTTTGGGTTGGAAGAAAATTTAACACAAGCTAGATTTCTTATACTCTACAATGTTGTTATTGGCAACGTGCTTGTATTTGTGGTAGACATAAATCTAGCACTTGCTAGATTTCTCACTCTACAATGTTTTTATGTGCTCTAGTTTGCGTTAAAAGGAAATCTAACACATGTTAGATTTTCTTTTACATTACAATGTTGTTAATATAGCACACTAGACTTATTTAGTCCTAAAATGTTGTTATGTTCTTGTGTTTGTGCTAGAAGGAAATATAACATGTGTTAAATTTCTTTCAAATTTAAATTTGCTTGGGTTTGTGTTGGAAGAAAATTTAACACAAGCTAGATTTTTTATACTCTACAATGTTGTTGTTGGCAATGTGCTTGTATTTGTGGTAGACAAAAATCTAGCACTTGCTAGATTTCTCAATCTACAATGTTTGTATGTGCTTGAATTTGCGCTAAAAGGAAATCTAACACATGTTAGATTTTATTTTACATTGCAATGTTGTTAAACTAGCACAAATTAGACTTATTTAGTCTTAAAATGTTGTTATGTTCTTGTGTTTGTGCTAGAAGGAAATATAGCATGTGTTAGATTTCTTTCAAATTTAAATGTGCTTGTTTTTGTGTTGGAAGAAAATTTAACACGAGTTAGATTTCTTATACTCCTCCACATATGGAAAACATCCCTGCAACATATGTAGGACTCATCTCCACCATGTCTCATCCAAGTGACCAACTGTCACCAAGATAGTCCATACTAATGTATGTCATAGATGTCCATGATCATCGACCACCTGCCACAATCTCTCCATGCTGCTCTCCACCACGGAAGGCTGATCCTTCCAACATCAAGCTACATGTATGCTGCAACAATGTGTCAACTCCATCATGTACATCAACTCCATCATGTGCAAACTACCCATGATATGTCAACAAGTGTTAACACACCTGAACCATGTGCCAACATCTCATCTCAACAATCGGAAGTCGTCCCAATCCATGACAATCAACCATCATGTCGCAATCTCCACATGCTTCTCCATCGTGGAAGGTTGGCCCCTCCATCTCAAGCTACATGCCCACTGCAACATATCGTGTCAACCTCGTCATGTGTCGTCCTCATGTGAACCACTGCCATGATACTCCAACACAATGCTAACATATCTTTGTACACTACTAGTCCCCATGTTTGAACTAGTCAGGTGATCAGTCCAACTGTCATGCTCAAACAATGAGAATGCACATCCTCATGCCACCATCAGTCATTTCTCAAAACATCTTGTCACATCCTTAACTCGATCAAGAATCCATCCTCATAAGTAAACCATGCTCGGGTCCATGAAGTAGTCCTCATCACATCTGCAACATGTCCATGATGTTTGGTACCAATGTGCTAAAGGAAATCAGCCACATCTATCCCAACATCATCCATATGTGTGCCTCCTCAATATGAAGAGACCATCTCATCAACTCCAACTCTCGGTATGCCACATCCAAGTCCATGAAGCAACCTCCATCACATCTCCAATGTGTCATCCCTCAAGTCTACCATAGAAACAAGTATACACTTGTCTCATGTGTCCATGTGCTGCCCATGATCAAAGATCAATTAGCTCCCATGTGTAAAGTAGTTGAGTCTCAGCTCAACCCATGCCCAAGTGTTGCCACCAAGGCATCATCACCATCGTAACTCCATCACCTCAAAGTGTCTCATATCGATCCTCTACATCAAGTCACTCTCAAGTCACACCCATGAATGCACTTGAAAGTATGCACCTGCATCAAAGTCCCTGACCTCAGCTCCTCAATGCATCAGATCCTCTAAGTCCACCATATATGAAGTCCCCAAAAGTCACAACAATCTCATGTCATCATGAGCTCCATAAGCCATCCTCAACCAACACTCTAGCAAGCATACAAGTCCCCACCCAAAGGTCTCTGCAAGATGCCTCAGCTCTCCATGTAGTAAGAATGCCCCGTAGACTGCTCACAACTCCATCCAAGTCCATGGCTTTGTTGCATAAGACTGTACAACCTCTCCATAGGCTCATAAGTATAAGTCTCCATGTCACACTAGCACATCCATCTGCACAACATCCCTGCCTTGGCACTCCTCATTGGATGCCCATAAGTGACACCTCTACAAGTGCTCATGCATCATGTTCCTGCATAAGGCTGCCATGCTCCATGTCTCCAACTTGATGTCCATGACTAAGTTGTCCATGTAGTCCAACCAAGTAGACCCATCACAACAATCAGTCATCCTTATCCAAGTCTGCAATCTTCGGTCTAGTGAACTCGGTCACCCAACCATATCATCATCTCATGAGTTTCCTCCATCATAGCTCCTCCACCTAAGTGTCCACCAAGACTATCTCTTGGTATCGGCCATGAGAAGTCCACCCAAACATCATCATTACGAGTCCCTTCCATCATAGCTCCTCCACCAAAGGTTCCACAAAGACTATCTCTTGGTCTCGGCCATGAGAAGTCCACCCAAGTGTGTGCCCTTCAAATTGTCCATGAGTCATGCCGGGCACTTAGCCATGTGGCTAAAGCACAACCCATTCCTCCACAATGATCATCAAATTCCACCCTTGTCACGGGCCTTTGTACCTTCTCCCACAAGGTCACAAACAACCCCAACAAGTCCTGCAACAATCAACAATCCTTGCTTCTCCATACAAGGTCTCATCATAAACATCCATGGTAAGATGCTCCCTAGCATCGACAAACTGACTTTGCCCTTCCCTGCACACGAATGCTCAAATGAAACACATGTATCAATAGTACTTACATCATCATCATCATGAGGTTCCTCTATGAGAGTACCCTCATCCATACATGTCTGCAAACTGCACGATCCTGGCCCAACTTGATCAATCTCAAGTTCATCCTCCATCATGATCATGTCTGCAACTTCTTCAACTATCACGGCTTCTTCTTCCTTGTTTACACAATCTGCAACTTCATCTTGCTCCATTGTCCATCCAAGTTGAAGAAGCTCATCTTCAACATTATTTTCCAAGACTGCAAGTTCTTCTCGAATCTGGGGATTCTCCTTTTTCAACCGCTTCAACCTGTATAAGGTAAGCAAGAGCTTCCCTTCACATTCTTCCAAACCTGCCATGCCTTGTACTTCGTCTTCCCCGGTTCGTACTCCGTTCAGACGCCCAAACCATGTATACCTGCCCACACGCAGTCCCACTTGCCCACCTGACAAGTTCCCAAATCGTATGACCAGCACGTAGTACCACCTGCCCAACTCTACGACATCCGGTTCCAACCTTCACCAGCTTCACCAAGCACCTTGCAATCATGAACCGGCCCTTGTTCCACTTGTATGTGAAACTAGCTTCCTTCACCTGCAAGTACCTGCTTCCACTGTCATGAGCAACCTGCTCAAATATCAACTGTCAAGTTATGTAACAGCTCATCAAACCGGCCCAACCGAGCTACTTCAATGCTTCAACACTTCATCAACCCGGTCATCAGCCTGCTCTGATACCAACTGTCACGCCCCCAAGCCTACGGTGGTCTTTCAACCGTGCCGGCGAGGTGCGGCACCACCGAACACTTTCTTTTTAACAATACTCGTGCACATGGACTACGCCTAAATTCACTTTATCCTACTTAGTTTGTGATTCTCAACCAAGTATTATTATGTTATGTGCCTTTATACCAATGAACACCCATACACATTCATTATCCACAACATTATATAAGAGAAATGCAACAGTATAAAGGGAGGGGCAACTCCCTGCAATATGAGTCTGCCCAACAATATATTATATCATCTTTCGTCTTTTTTACAATGCATAAGTTAAATCTTGGGAAACCCCAAATTTACACTTAGCCAAATATACAACGTCGGCAAACTCGGTTGCCCAGCTCGTCGGCACCTCCGCACGACTAACCAAACCTTCGTTCACCTTGTCGCATCGTCGTGTCGTTCGCCCAACTCGGGCGCACCTCAAAGCCGCCACACACGGGCGCCTCCAACCAAGGTACACCTCCGTCCACAAACCAACACTCCAACAAGTCTCCGTGCACACTTGCATGATGGGAGGGCGCTCACCCGAGTCACCAAGACGCCCACGCCAAGTTGTCGCACAGATCGGGCGCCACACGTTCACCGTGCACGCCTCACCCGACCACCGGGCGCACCTTCGCCCGCACATCCACCCAACACCAAGTGTAATGTTCCATCGTGCGACTAGCCCAAGGATGGGCGCATGAGAACTGCGCCTCCTCCTTCTCCAAATGCGCACTAGAACCTGCGCACTACTCACTTGTGCGAAGTTGCAATGATCGAATGTGTTTTCAAATGCCTCCTCAACGCATGTATATATACCCATGCTCCATGGGCGTTGGTTCTCCAACCGACCTCCCAAAACATGTCACAACACCCCTCATGAATGCCTTTTGAGAGTCGGTTTGCCCTCCTACCATGGGTTGGCCCACCCCTCAACACTTCGTCCATCGTGGGTATAAACGCTCCAATGGTTCACGCATTTTACCAAGTCGCAAACTATCGTCGCACTGCAGCTCGGTGTAACGTCGCATTTTGTGCGAAGTCGCCCTCATGCGGTCGTGCACGCCCGCCCGGCGTGCGCGCCCGCCCGGGCGCCCAGCACCCGCCCGTCGCATAATCCACAAGGCGTTACAGGTTGGGTTAGGTTGTTTCTTTTCTTAGCAATTTTACCCACGTGATAACTTTTGGTGTCATATAGTAAAACTTGCATAGCATATGTACTCATTTATTATTGTGCATGTAAGTGGAAATCGTGTATTATAAGGTTGTTTAGTAATATTTGGTATTTCATGTATTCCATAATTTTTTTTCTAGAAACTGCGGAATCTGGTGTGCCTAAAATTCGAAGTAAAGTAGTCAAGAAGAAACAAAAAAAAGTGATATACAAACATCGCCTCCAACTCGTATGGTGGTTTTATATTTTATGTACACTCTCTTAGAAATGGTTAGATTAGGTGGGTTTTTAGTATTTATAAGAACATTATGTGACAATATTTGAAATTATATTTTCATTTTGATTAATACAAATATTTTTTTGTTGTTATTTGCAGAATTGGTTGGCCCAAAAGCAAATGAAATGTTACAACCATCACTTAAGAAAAAGAAAAGTTATTCAATTGAAAAGGTAGTATTAATAACACCTTTTACTTCTAATTTTGAAATGATTAAAAAATACAATACATATAATAAATATGAGCTTGTGCAAGATTGGTACATCCAAATAGAAGCTCCGATGAATATGTTTCCTGATAGGTATCTATTTGGATCAATAGATGGAAACGAACCAGAGATATTAGGAATAACAATTAATTGCTATGCTTACAATGAAAATGACATTGACTTTCAAGTGGAAATGATTAAATAAAATGAGGTAAAATTAATTTCATGTCAAGTGGAGTATACAAATTTTAGACGAGATTTGATTGAAGCTTCAAGTATTGATTCAACAAATACGATAAAGATTTCAATGTTCAAGTTGGATAACTTTGAGAGCTTCTCTAAATCTGGACTAAATAGTTGTGCAGATCTTTTAAAATGCATCGCCACCGTTCTGAGATATCACTATGTAAGAAGTAAAAAAACATCATCTGTACTTCTTCATTTACAACAAAAAGGTAAATTTCTTGATAAAATTGATTCTCAATTACTTGCTTTGAGAAGAGTATATTTATCTGATTTGGAGGAGAATATAACAAAAAGTGATTTCAAGCTCACTATAGAATTTCAAAAAACTAGGAAAGTTGAATTTGAGACAACTAACCTTGCAAATCAATGTGATGAGATTCATGAAGCCTTTAAGCATTGCTATCTATTTTCAAACTCCTTTAATACAAAAGTGTTTGTTGAAAGATGTAAAGAAGCCCCCAAAGTTTTCAAATTAAGATCACGAGATAATTTAAATGTTCAAGTATTAGTGAAATCATTCTTAGACAAATTTCAAACCTCATTACCCGATGCTCTTCTGATTCCATTTGACATCAATGAGCCTGATCCATTGGTAAACTCTATCAAAATTATAAATGAGACAGATCTAAATTCTAAGAATATCAATTTTTGGATAGTTGATGGTCAACATACCATTCAAGCAGTGAAAGAAATTTTAACAAATCCTAAGTATAATGTATCGAGAGAAGCGAAAAAAATATAAAAAATGTAATGCTTGATTGTTGCATCCATTAGTTGAACCCACTGATGTGATCCACATTTGTTGTCAATTAATTATGCAAATAAGGTATTCTTCAAAACTCCATTTATTGATTGTGTGCGCTCGGTAAGACATTTCTTAATTACCAATGACAAATTAAAGAAAAGGAGGATTGGATGTTCTAAGACAGCTGAAGAGAAGGTATGTAATTTTAATTATTTTTACATTTAACATTTTATTATTGTATCTATTTTTGTTGTAGATAAATAACTAACGCTGATAATATAAGTCATATTTTTTTATATTTATAATGATTTCTCATTAGATTATAACACATTATTTAGTTTCATTTTGACATTGAATTCTTATTAGTTTATATTTATTATTTTATCAGGTTGATGATGAAATGTTGTGCTCATTCTTTGTCTCTCCAATTACAAATTTTTCTGATAAAAAAATTCTCTTATATTTTGATGAACCTATTTGGGATAAATGGGACACTGTTTTTAACTGTTACCAACTAGGCACATTAAAGTGTTCTCCAAGCCAACCTGATTTTGAGAACTACAAGAGAAATAGTTTACATAGTTTGACACCAGCTACTCTTCGGCCCATTCAAGGATTCACCATGGAAGAAATTGCTTCAGTATCATATAAGCTATTGGATGGAACCATTTGGTTTTCTATTCCAATTAATCATCCATCAAATGCCATAAAATTAAAATATTATTGTTCTAAATTGAAAACCAACAGAACAATATTGGATGCAATGGTTACATATTGTCAAAGTCATGATCAAAACTTGAATGAGATGACTCTTACCACATTCCACATTCTTGAGCATTATGAAATTAATGATATCATATTTACCAATTTTTTCAACACGGTGGAGGGGTCTACTTATGTCAAAGGAACACGTAATACAAAGATAGAGTCCCTTTCTCAGCAAGCATGTGGAGTCCTTGATAGAATGATAAATGGATCAACAAGTGTTCAACAGGTTGATAAAAATTTTGAATTTGGTTGTCATTTTGGGGGCCCTCATCTTTTGTCAACACTTTTGCACTCTTTTCCATGTCAGCTGCAACCAATTTTACATACTGACCTTGTTGTTTTGGATACACTCGCTTTGAAAAAAAAACAATTCCACAAGCGATATTACATTGAATTTTTTCGATTTCTTATTGAAAAAAATGAGTTGAATGACTTTACTATAGTTCTCTTAGTAGAACTTTGGTTTTGTAATGATGTATGCCAGTCTTTGGAAATTTCCATAAAGAACTCCAAGTTCAACTATAAAATGACTAGTGGCATTTATGAATATAAGTCCCAAAACAATTATACTTATGATATAGTTATTATTATACATTTCTATACTTCAGAATTAAAATTTTTGAAGGCTATAAAATACTTTCCCACATTTGAAGACACATTTGATGAAAATGAGAGAGATTATGATTTCTGGATGGATTTAGTGGAGAAACACCAACAATGTAGTGATGCAAAAGTGGTTATTTCTCTTTATGCGGGGAAAAATTTAATCAAGGCTTGTTGTACATATGGAAGAAGAAATTCATGTGTTGTGCAAATAGAGTCACAAAGGACAATCATGTTAAATAATTACAAATCTTTTCAACTATCAAATCCGGTATCCATTGGAATGGAAGTTTAGAGAGCTCTGGCGATTCGACTGCAACCTCTAGGTCTAGGGTTTAACGCCTCCAACCTGCAAACCCAGAGACAGCTCTGGCAGCGCAGAAAGACAGAATAGCAGATCTTCTCAGCAGAGGTCGTGGACTGACCTGGCAAATGGTAAGCGGGGGGTCCATAGGGACCCCATCGTTCAAACAAATAGTCATGCACAAACAGAAAGCGTAGGAGGGACTAAAAATCATGGGATATGGAGAACGCAAGGACTCCAGCGGAACCAGCACAGAAAGGGAACAGAAAATGCCAACAGAAACAAGAAGCAACTCCAAAAGGAAAGACAAAGTAATTAATGGCAAGGAAAACAGGAACAACAAAGCAGATGCAAACCAAAAGATCACAGGCTTAACAAACGCCCAAACAGAAGAGGAAGAAGATCAAGATGCAGAGAAACAAGGGCGAGAAGAGAAGGAAAAACAGACACCCTCCACTCCCAGCACCAACAAAGCCACGCAAGGAGCTTGCAAACCAAAGAAAAAAGAAACCCTCAGAGTAGTCTGCACAGATCCGGAGATTCAAGCCCAACGAGAACACATGTCAGAACATGCATTCATTTGCAAGTTCATGGGACTGTGGCCAACGGAATGCGCCCTCTGTCAATGGATCAAGCAACACTGGAAACCTAAAGGTGATATCAAACTACACCTAGGAGCAAAAGGTTTCTTTACTGTTGTTTTCACAAACTTAGAGGATAAGGACAGGGTTTTTGATGGAGGTCCCTATATCTTTGCTTCTGCGGGACTTTACATGAGACCCTGGAAAACAAACTTTGTCCCAGAAAAGGAAACCTTCACACAAGTTCCAATGTGGATCCGACTATTCTCCCTTCCAATAGACTATTGGGGCTTAGCAACCCTCAAACAAATTGGAGACCGGTTAGGAACCTTTATTAAAGCCTCATAAGCAACTATTCAGCGAAGGTACACCTCATGTGCTAGAATCTGTGTGGAGTTGGATGTCTCAGGAGCCCTACATGAAGGCTTATGGTTGGAGTTCAAAGATGAGGACTACTTTCAAGCCATTGATTATGAGAAAATCCCATTCCGATGCAGAAAGTGTCATGAACATGGCCACCTCGTCGGAGACTGTCCTTTAAACAAAACAGAAGAAGCTCTCAAAACAACGCCAGAAGTACAGAGCAAGGAAATCTTTACAAAACCAAAAGCAAGACAAAGAGCCAACAGGAGAAGATCAAACAGAACAGGGGCAGAGCCAGGCAATGCCATCAACACTTTCAGCGTTCTGGAAACAGACACAGACACTGAAGAAACAAATGTGGAAAAACAGCGAACTGAGAAGCAAAAGGACCAGCAAGACCATAACAGGAAGGAAAAGGAGGAAGATCCAATCAGTTCCAAGGCCCACAGGCACGATCATGAAGGAATTCCTAATGAAGACACGGATATGCTAACCAGTGATGGGGGAAGTGACAAGATGGAGCTCAATGAAGCCCTAGAGAAGGCAGGGGTGAATCTTCCAGTCATGGAGGAAAATTGGAAAGCTCAAGGACTAGAAAACGTCCCAGAAGAGGAATTAAGGAAGATCAGTGACCTATTCATAGCAAGACAGAAGGCGGAACTATACAAGCAAAACAGAAGATTAGGCATTGCAACAGGTACAGGAAACCATTCAAAAAGCATCTCCCTTAATCCAACTGGCCTCAAGCAAAAAAAAAAAGGGGACGAAGAACAAACGATGAAGTGCTACACGATCTGGGGATCCTAATGCTAAACTCAGGCAAAATGAAGGCACTTAACGCCTTCCCATCCTACCATTAACAATCCTCGTTATAAATGAAAATAGTCTCATGGAACGCAAGAGGGCTCAACAGCTTAGCAAAGCAAAGACCTCTCCAAAGGAAGTTCCAAAGAGAAAAGTCGGACATCATGTTTATACAGGAAACCAAATGTGCCACAACTCACATGGCAAACATCAGCAAAAAATTGGGCAAACCTATTGACTTCATAGAAGTAGCCAGTCAAAGATGGGAAGGAGGCATTACCACTCTCTGGGACACCAGAGTAGTAAGTGTCCTTTCAATGGAAGCCACCAGATCCTACATTTCCACGGAAGTTCAAGTAATAGGTAACTCTGAAACTTACTTATGCATAAATGTCTATGGACCACAACGATTAGAGGATAAATTTCATTTCCTTAATTCACTTATGAGTCTACAACTTAGACATCTCACCTCGAAGATCATTATGGGGGGAGATTTCAACATGATAACCTTTCTCTTGGAGAAAAAAGGAGGAACAAGAAGGCTCGACAGGGATGCAGAGCTATTCGCAGAATTCATTGAAACTGCAAAACTAGTAGACATCCTACCCAAAAATAACTCCTTCACCTAGAACAATAGACGAGGAGGAGAGAAACTAATAGCTTCTCGATTGGAAAAATTTCTTATCTCAGAAAGTATCTTACTTGAAGGCATCACAGTGGACTCTGACATTCTTCCCAGTGGAGGGTCGGATCACTAGCCTATCTCACTAGAAGCTGCCTTCCTAGGCACTCCTAGAAACAAGCCTTTCAGATTTGAAAAATTCTGGTTGCAGCACCCCAACTTTGTCAAACTGCTGGAGAAATGGTGGTGTGAACCATTGAACATAAAAGGAACCAGAATGTTCAAGCTCCAAAGCAAACTAAAACATATTAAAAGCAAAATCAAGCAATGGAATGCAACATAATTCGGAAACATCTTTCAGGAAAAATCCATAATAGAAAGAAAGCTCGATCATATTCATAAGATCTGGACCTTGGGGAATATCAGTGAAGACTCCAAAGATCAGGAAAAAGCACTGATGGTTCAATGGCAACTTCGTTGTCAACAGGAGGAAACACTCTGGAGACAGAAATCCAGAGTCCAGTGGCTCAAGGAAGGAGAGAAAAATACAAAGTTTTTCCACAGATCCACTTTAGACTACAGAAGTGCAAACAAAATCCTAAGACTCAACAATGAAGCAGGAGAAACTTTGCAAAATCACAAGGTCATTTATTCTCTACTCACCAGGCATTTCAAACATATAGCTCAGGAGACGCAGGAAGAAAGAACAGAGGCAATCGAGACTCTTGCTCAGGCCATACCCCGCATCATAACTACTGAGAAAAATACAACTCTTCTTAGAGCAGTCTCAATGGAGGAAGTGGAGGAGGCCGTCAAAAGTATGCCAAACGAAAAAGCTCCAGGACCTGATGGATTCACCATAAACTTATACAAAGCGTGCTGGTCCACCATCAAAACAGAGGTATGGGAAGTGGTTGAAGATTCCAGGCGCTCCTGCACCATTCTCAAATCGCTAAACTCCACCTTCCTGGCTCTGGTTCCAAAGGAAGAAGATGCCAACTCTCCTGAGAAATTTAGACCTATAGCTCTCTGTAATGTGATCTACAAAATCATCTCCAAAGTTATAACCAACAGACTCAAGTCTATTCTTCCCAAACTAATTTCGGAAGAACAGTCTAGATATGTGGAGGGCAGACAAATCCTGGACAACATCCTCTTAACTCAAGAGATAGTTCACACTCTCCAAACCAGGAAGATAGCAGGTATGTTAATGCAACTGTATCTCTCCAAAGCATTCGATAAAGTCAACTTGTAATATCTGGAAGCCATTCTTATAGCCATTGGCTTTGACTATCAATGGACTAAATGGGTTCTTGCTTTAATTAAATCCTCCAATTTCTCTATCCTGGTCAATGGCTCCCCCTCGGAACCCTTCTCCCCCTTCCGAGGTATCAGGCAGGGAGACCCTCTCTCCCCTTTCCTCTTTGTGATCCTCATGGAAGGTCTAAGCAGACTTATTCATAAAGCAAAAGCAGACGGAAATATTAGAGGGCTTCATCCTGTGCACTCTATCCCCGCAACTACGCACCAGTAGTTCGTGGACGACACCATGCTGCACGGCACCCCTACTGTGAAAGAAGCAATGGCCTTCAAAAATATCCTAAACCTCTTCAGCAAAGCGTCAGGTATGGAAATTAATCACGCCAAATCTACCATTTTTTTCTTTAATACTCATATTGCCATTCAGAAGCATCTTTCAAATATTCTTGGATTTAGACGGGGAAATTTACCCTCTAAGTACTTGGGAGCCCCTCTAACTACCAAACCTTGGCAAAAACATCAATGGGAAAAAATACTGGCAAAAATGGAGAAAAAATGCAGGCACTGGACTCACAGAGCCCTCAACTTTGCGGGTAGATTAGTCCTCACTAAAACAATCCTACAAGCCATCCCGCAGTATCTGCTTTCCATCTTGCCAGCCCCTAAAGGAATCCTCCAGAAGATAAGAACTATCCAACGATCGTTCATATGGAAAGGCAATTCGGAAAAAAACAAATGGGCTTTGGTGGCCTGGAACAAACTTTGTAAATCAAAAGCAGCAGGGGGCCTAAATCTAATAGACCCCCACACCATCAACATGAATTGTGGAGCTAAGCTGTGGTGGCGCTGGCTAAAAGAACCCACTCTACCTTGGGCAAGACATTGGAAGGAAAAATACACTCCAGATTGCAGTGAACAGGACCTTATTAGGTTACAGGCCGTGCCAGAAGGGTCTCCCATTTGGAATTTAGCTAGGCGGAACCACAACATAATTCAGGACCATAGCTTTTGGGAAATTCGCAACGGGGAAACAACGTTCTTTTGGGAAGATGCTTGGCAGCAACTCCCCCGCCTCGGAACTACAGACCTGGAGGACTTTAAAAGGGAATGTCAGAGCAGGGGCAAGTACAAGGTTCATCAGTACTGGAGCCACAACAACATCGAACAGGAATGGAGAGAATGGTCACTCCTTAACACTGGCACCTCAATCACAAAAAACAACAACATAAGGAACTTGCTAAGCACTCTAAACAAAAGAAAGTTAAGAACATCTACAGAAAGGGACAAGCTAAGATGGGGCATGAAAGGAAGTGAAAATTTCACCCTCAAAGAAGCAAGGGAGCAGCTGGAGAATTTTGAACAAGGGGAGGTCACGCCCTGGAGCATCAAGGTCTGGGACGCCCTATTCTGGCCTAAAATAAAGACCTTTCTTTGGCTCCTTATGCGGGGAAAAACCATTACCTGGGAAAATTTGTGCAAAAAAGGATTCCTTGGTCCCTCTATATGCCCCCTTTGCAAAATAGCAGAAGAAAATATAAATCATCTTTTCAATACATGCGAATGGGCGGAGTACCTATGGAAATGGATAGAAACTACCATGGAGCAAAACAACAGGGACAGAGACTCCATCCAAAACACCATAATGAATTGGCCTAGCGACTACTCTAACAATCTAAGAATTAACAACATCTGGAAAGTCTTGCCAGGGTTCATAACCTGGACCATTTGGAAAGAAAGAAACATGCGAATATTTCAGAATGATCATAGGAACTTAGAGCATTCGCAACTCACCTTAACCGAAAATGTTCGACAGCTGATCCTGGCAAAATGCAGAACAGTTCCCGACAGCCAACTCTCAACTAGAGACCAGCAAATCTTCAATTTGGATAATGGACACAACATGGTAACCACAAGCAGCCAGCAAGAGCCTCGAACAGGGCCAATTGGATGGCATAGTCCCCCTGTTGGCTTCCTGAAGTTGAACTTTGATGGCGCCTCAAGAGGCAATCCCGGATTAGCAGGTATAAGAGTCATCAGAAATCACAAAGGGGAAATTCTCCACATTTACAGTCAAGCCCTGGGAGAAGGAACCAACAATGAGATGGAATTTGCAGCTATGGAAAAAGGGTTACGAATTCTCAGATTGAACCAAACAGGCAATGCAATGATTGAAGGTGACTCAGAGGTAGCCATTACCGCGGCTAGGAAAATCTACAGAGGCACGCCGGTAAGCAAGGTAACGAAACATTGGCGTTTAGCTCAGGTAACAGATAACATTTCCAAAATGCTCGGGGAAATGAAAGCTCTCACCTTTTAGGCGATCCGTCGCAAGGCTAACACGGTTGCTGACCACCTGGCGAACTTAGGGATTGAACACCCCAACGCAAGGTGGGATAGCTGTTGGCAAGACATCGACAACCCAGAGCTAAAGGAAAAGTGCATGTAGCTATCTAGGTTGGATATGAGGCCGGTAGAGATGTGAGATCGAACGAACGAATAACTTAATGAGTCCGGTGATTAGACATGCTGATTCAGCTAGCATCATTAAATCAGGCAAGAGCCGTAGGACGAATGACATAAGGAATATCTGTCAGACGCAGGCGATCAAGAGATACGCACCCCCCATGATCCGCTTTGAAATCAGCTGCCGTAAGAAGGGCAGGATAAGGAACACTTGGCACGCTCAGGAGGAAGAAGATGACGGTGATCGTAAAGGCCGGAAATCATTTCAAGGCCTCACCATTTTCCCATCGCGTAGCAATTATGCCGATCGGACATGCAAGTGGCACAGAGAAGAGCAGCCACTCACAGATCACCTCCCGGTCATTTGTTATTTAACAACCACCAAAGCCACAAGGAAAAACAATGTTTTATCGCGTAGTAAGTCTGAGCCCGTGCCCTCTGCAAACACAGTGCAGGAACTCTCCGTGGCTACAGGCGTCGCAATGGCAGGGGAAGGTTGCCGAAACCAATCTGCAAACAAAGACCTCTAGCAAGCAAAGAATATGTACGAAACAAGGACATCCCAGCGCAACAAGTGCAAAATCAGTGAACTGGAAGCCAGCGTCAAGGAGGAGGAAACACAGGTTTCGGATCAGCAAATTGGGAAGGAAGTGGATTGGTTCCTGGACCCGGGCACTACCTATACTCGTGCCACCCAGTTTTTCCGAACTCAAGCCGAAGCTTAGCGCATGAAGACCCTCCTCGCTAAAGTTCTAGATGCCCAGGAAGAGCAAGCAGAGCAGCTGCGCAATCTCAAGAAACACACTGAGGCCTTGGAGCATGACCACATGGCGGTCGTGGAAAGTATTGAATTTAAGCTCTCCTCGCTGGACCAACAGGCTGACAACATCAACAAAAAGCTCACTGTACTGATCAAGCTCTTGAGAAATGTCATTGGCAACGACGGCAAGCTCGCTGAGACTCAGCGTGGGGACTCTTCAGGCACTCAGCCGGGCAAGCCTCCCAAGCCAGGACATGCCAACCGGTGATTGCGGCGGTCACGTTCCTCTTTTTGCAGACCGCTTCCTATGCCTCCTCTTTTTCAATCTTGCTATGTCTTCTGTACTCGGAACCTGTCAAGAGACTTCTCTGACAGATCCTCCTTGCCTTCTGGTTTAGCGTGTTTTAATTCTCTGCCGTCCTGCGTGGTGTGCTTGTGTCTTTCAATTACTAAGTAGCCAGGCCTGCTGTCTAGCGGCCATTAATCTGCTAAGGTAGAAGTTTTGTACTATGCTTTTTCTCTGTTAATACAAAAGCTGATTTACACAAAAAAAAAAAATCCGGTATCCATTAACTTGGAAAATTCGGGTACTACAATTCATTTTTTTTTCTTATAATACTTTGGATACTATTTTTTTCATATTTCTTAAATGTAAAAGTGTTCACTAAAATGACTAATGATGGAGATTCTAAAATAGAGAATGATGAAAGTGGGAAGAAAAAAATTAATCAACATAGTGCTCATGTTGTTGAAAAAAGTATGGAGATAGAAATAGGAGGAGAAGGAGGAGAGGAAGAAGTTACCATACCAGGTACATAATTTGTTTGGTTTTTTCTCTTGATAATTTTTCAAGTTATTTAATTTCCATATTCATAACATTTTTGGATGACTATTATAGGGAATTATGAGATGAATGAAATTAATCAAGACAATGACCATGGAACGATGGAGATAGAAATGAATACTAATCATTGTGACTATCTTTTATTTATTTATTTATTATTATTATTATTATAATTTTAAATTATTGTGATTCATATCATTTCATATGTTGATTATAGTTGGAAATAAAGAGAATGCATATAATGACCAGGGTACTGTCCCACAAAACTACAATCAAGGCCAAAATATTACCATGGATGATTATAGATGATTCTTTTTTTGTATAGTTGTTTAATGAATTTTGTTCATTGCCACAATTTATAACATTTTTTTATGTTTATTATAGTGACAAGCAAAGAGAACCAAGACATTGATCAAATGAAAGTTAAACAAAACTTTAATCAAGAACAAAATATAACTTCAGGTACTTATAATTTGTCCACTTGTTTTCCTTGTTATTTAATGATTCTATTCATTTTCACAATTCAAAATATTTTATATGTTTAATTTGGAAACAAATAAAGGTAACTAAGATGATGATGAGGTGCAACGTTACAAAGATGAAGATAATGTCATATCAGATACTTATAACTTGTCTTCTTGTTTATCTTATTATTCTTCAAACTCAAATGCTTGTAACTACCATAACTTTGTATATTTTTATTATAGGAACAAATAAAAAGGATAAAATTAACAATCAAAGTAATGTTAAAGGTGTGCGTGTGTGTGTGTTTCTTTTTAAAATTTGCATTACTAATGTTTTTCTTGGTATTGGTATTTGATTGAAGGTTTAATAAGAAGTACAATTGGTATTTGATTGAAGGTTTAATATGTTTACTCCAGGTCCTATCAAGATGATAAAAGAAATTATTGTTTCATCTATAAATAGTGCAAAAACCACTCAAGGTAAGTGTATTATTTCAACAATTTTTTAGTAATTTTTGTAACATGAATAAAATGGTTTGACTATATTATTTTCCATTGTGTTGCAGCCAAAATAACTGAAAAGAAACTAGTTGTTTAACTAAAGGACATTTTTTTATCATAGCATCGATGATGAAGCAACAAACAACGGGCATATTGAGAAAATGGGAGTTGATGCTGATTACATAATAGAGAAAAAATTATTTTGGATTCATCCACATGCAAAATCATTTTTTGAAATGTGTTTCAAAAATGAATCTCTTGACATTGCAATTTGGACGACAGCTTTGAAACAAAGCACAACAAGATTTCTAAAAAAATTGGTTTCAGAAACATTACAAGATAAACTTGTGTTTAAGTGGACTGCTTCAGACCGTAAGCCACAAAAGGGACATAAGGTCATTGACAATCCAACAAAAGTTATACACACTAAATCATTGAAAAAAGTGTGGGAAATGCATACCCAATATGATGCAACCAGTGTTATTATAGTTGTTTGTTTAATTGAGAGTGAAAGAGAATCCAAAGGAAAATGTGATTCTTGCCCCTCCATTCATTGGAGCAAATCAAGGGGATAATTGGTTGATCAATGAGCTATGGAGAATATTGCATAAACTCAACAAGGCTATGGATGTGCAAGCTATTTTGAAGGATGTTCAATTACATTTAGAAGTACCTTAAGATTACAGATGTTTATATCATGCTATTATATGCATGACATCATGAATTATTACTTTTATATAACAACACTAATAAAAGAATTGTTGATTTGGTTTGTCATTACTAAAAATAAAATATTTTGATTTTCTTTATTTTTGGTGAGATGAATGGTCATTTGATGTTTTCATATCAAAATTTCCATTGCTATATTATATATATATATTATTTGGTATATATATATATATATATAATATATATTTTGACAATGGATTACATTGTATGTAAAATTAATAGATAACTAGTCTATTTGTTTTAATTAGATCATTACAATTATTTGCTTTAAATGTGGTTTAAGTTATCGTTATACCTCTTAGAAATTAGTAATGTGAAGGATGACCCATTGCATTCTTATAACCCTTTTTATTCCATATAAGTTGAAAAATTATATTAAGTTGTATGTAGCACCAACAATAAACATACAATTTGTACTAAAAGAAGCAAAAAAAAAAACTAAGGTAGAAACTCTATAAATTAACATATAATTAATTAGGTTTGAAATTTAAAAATTGTATTATAGTGTATGTGAAAATTAATATATAATTAGTTTGTTTACTTGCACTAGACCATTTTAATTATATTTTTCAGTTGCAATTAAATAAATCGTTACAAGTCTTAAAATCAATGATTTAGATGGTGGGTCAATGCATCTTATAAGACTTTTATTCCATACAAATTAAATAAAGGTATTAGGCTCTATGTATAAAGTAAACATGTTATTTGTTTTTTCATTTTAATGGGGCAATTGTATTTGTATTTTGTGATACTTTGATCTCATTGTAAAATTACGTTTGCATACAAATGGAAATAGTTCATAATAAATTTTAACATCATTTTTAAAATGATAGGTTTTTATGTCCTTAAGCAATGAAGTGTTGAAGTGGAGATATATTAATATCATACATGTGGTTGCAGTGCAGATGCAGTTGGGAATTACTACAAGTCAAAAGATGTTGTTGATATTTGAAATGGAAGAGTATTCTTCCAATCATACACCAAAGATGAACAAAATTTTCATATTCAAAGAGAACCAGATTGGCAGTTTGGTGATAGGTCCTATTTTTTAAGGCCTTTTCAGTCAGAAGTATTAAAATATTGCTTAAGAAATTATGATGTCGCAATATGGACATTAAATTTCATTGACAAGTACATTCGAAAAGTACTTGAAAAATCAAATATTGATATAGAGGACTTTAAATTTGCATGGGACAGGTCTCATTTTCATTTGCAAACAAAATTGGAAGTAGGGAGAGCAAGATAATTTTATGAGAAAATGTTGATTGATGTGTGGTCCCAATATGGAGATAATTATGAAGAATCAAATGTATTTCTAATAGATACATAAAAGCATACTTCTCATTTCATCAGATATCGGTCAAACCACATCTTGATAAAATCATATACAGGAAAAGAGCAAGATACGTGGCTTATGCAGGTTTTATTCCCCTTTCTTAAGACACTTCATTGTATCAAACAAAAACATGAGTACATTCGAATGTTCAATAGAACATGTACTTCATTGTAGTTCATGGAGATAAGTTCTTTTATAAATTTGTTGAAAAGTACATTCTAATTTTTCAATACATTTTGGACATAGTTTTTGTTGAATCAATTTGTATGATTTTATATTTTTTGAAATATATGGGAATTGCCAATTATATTAATATGTATATTTCTTATTATTTATAAATGTTTTTGCAATGACTTTGTTGTATCGATTTTTTTCTAAGATATGTGTGCACGCGCACGTGTTCTTAAATGAATTGTTTGCCATTCAAATTATCTTACATGAACCATCGAGGCGTGTTATTTTTAATGACTTATGTTTACTTATATGTATCAATAATCATATATAAATGTGAAATATAAGTTTTGAAATAGAACTCCTTGCAAACAAAGGTGCTATTCTTACTAAAGAAATTATAATAATTTACTTGATAAATGTTATGTGCATTATTCACTATTCACAATGCATTATTCACTATTAAGGCTAATGATAAATGTGTCATAGGTAAATGATTTGATCTTTTTGAAGCATAAGATATGTGATTTCTCAATTGATAGTTTTCATAAATTTATATGCTAAAATCAATTAATGGTTGTAACTGCAATCATATCATATTGAAAATCAACAAGGCACAAAGTCAGTTATTCATTGTTTACATATAAAATGCACTAATATGAATGCATAAATGTGATATGTAATTTTTTAGATAAAAATATATTGTAAATAATTTTGCATTTCTTAAAAAAACATATATATGATGATAATGATTGATAAGTGGATTATCAAGGTTTGATTACATACTATCGTGGATGAATTATGTCATTGAACTTTTTGAATCGTAAGGCATCTAATTTCATTATTTAAAGCCGTTTTTTTGTAAATTTATATTTTAAATAAACTGAAATCATATCACTTGAGCTATAATTATATTACTGACTTGTACTTAGTTATGTCCATTAATATGAGTGTATAAATGTGATTTATAATAGCCATATACTATGATGCATTTTTTCGAAAAATAAGTCTTTTAATTTCTTGATAATAAGTATTAAGTGGACTATTTAGGCTAACAGGTGATGGCTCATAAGTGAATTCTACTTGTTAAATTGTAGGGCATTCAATTTTTAACCCATATTTTTTTTTTGCATATATTCTTGAATCAACTATTTGTATATGCAATCATCTCATCTCATTTAATTTAATAAGGAATCCATTTATTGACTTTTATTTGTCTATTACATAATCTGTTAAGACTGTATTAATCTCATATTGTATTGTTTTGAAACAAAACAATATGGAAAACAAAATTCTCTTCTTAATAAACCATGGAATAATTAATTAACAATGTGTTAAGTGGACCATCTAGATTCATTAAAGAGATGGGTAAAAAATGGTTGTATTTAAACTTTTTGCACCATAAGACATTGATTTTCCAATCCATATTAGCATTTTGTCATTTTCAATTCCTAAATAGTTTATTTGTGGTTTAAATAATTTCATATAATCCAATATGACTTGAAGAATTCTATTTGGCTATATGCATTGATAGAAGTTCATAAATGTGATGCAATTTTTAAATGTAACTCTTAATGTAAGTAAATATATATATTTTACAAAACACATTATAAGTAATTGATAATGAGTTTTAAGTGGTCTATATAAATCCATTTATCGACTTTTATTTTTATATCATGAAGTTTAATCTAAGTGTGTAAATGTGACACTTTTTTTTAAAAATAAAACTCCATGTAATATGGAATGGTTTTCCTAACAACACATGGAATAATTAATTGGTAATGAATGTTAAGTAGATTGCTAAAGTTATTTCAAGGTACAGGTTATAGATAAGTGTACTTAAACTTTATGCAACATATGACATTTGATTTTCCCACCTTTATTAACATTTGGTAAATTTCAATTCTTAAATAAATTATTTGTAATTGAAATAATCTCATAGAAACCAACAAGACAAGTATGTCTTAAATTATGTTTAGAATGTATGTATGTATAAATGGAATTTATTTTTGAAATAAAGATCTCAAAGTTAGTAAAAAATATATTTTTTAGAAAATTAATAATTTAAAATCAATTATTTATGAGTTCTAACTAGTTTATTCTATTTTGAATTGAACAACTTTTTCTAAACTATGCATTATAAATCAATTATTCCTATTAAGTAATTCATGTCCATATAAGTCAATTAAGTCAAGAAAGCATTAATTTGATTTTTATTGTAACTATCATGTGGTAATAATGAATAGATATAAATGTGAAATTGATTATATTCTAGATAAAAAAACCATGTAAGAAAAATGAACTTTTCTAATTAACATGGATTAATAAAATTCACCAACGAGATTAAGTAGGACTATTGAATCTCATTCAAGAGATGGGCCAATAAATGGATGCCTTTTAAATCTTTTTTACAACCATAATGACTCAATGCTTTTCCCATAACATATTAACATTTGTGTAAATTTTGATTTCTTTTAAAATAAACTTATTTATACTTAAAATAATTCATAGAATCCAACAAGACTCGAAAGTTATTTTATTGAATATTCATAGTCTATTGTATTCATATAAGTTTATAAATGTAATTTATTTTTGAAATAAAGCTATTAATGCAAGTAAAGATTTATCTTATACAAAACTATTTAGGATTAATTGATAATCAACTTTAAGTGGTTTATTCAGGCTAGATGAAAAATCAAGTGTCATAGATGAATGCCTTTTAATACATATTTAATCTTAAAAATCAATATCTTAATGATAATTTATTTGTATTTACATTAAGTATTTAATAATTAAAGAACACGAGGACTTATATAAATTTCAACTAAAATACATGAGTTATGTTTCACATTTATTTCTTCCCCATTAAAAATGCTTATCATTTTCTCTTCTTAGTGAAAGTAATGGTCAATCATGATTTTCCATACAATTGGTTGACACTAAATTTACATCGAGACTATTATTGGTTTTGACAATGTTTACAAGGAGAGATCATTATCCACACTACCATCAACTGTGCTAATATTTGAAAACCCTTGCCTCCACTACTTACAAGAAGTCACCACTAAAGTTTCTTGTTTACTTCAATTTGTGACATTGTCCATCATAATGGAATGACTTGAATACCCATTTAAGAAATCTCATTAAATGCACTTGGATTTGAGTGGAGATAGATCAATGGTACCTAACCTTCTTGAAATACCTAGATCAACAATGTATAACTTTTATAGTGGATGCCTGCATGCTATGAAGATGAATGATGACCCCCTCATTAGTGTTTCATAAAGGCACAAAGGGCCCGTAGGAAATTGAGCACAAGAACATTTTACTAAGGTTTAGTAGACTAGTCTAAATGTAATGCAAGGGACACCTATCCTTGTCATTTACAATAAGATCCTCACATCACCATCATTCAATCAACAAATCCCTCGTAGGTTGGGGGAAAGGGGGTTAGAGTTGCCAGACATAAAATTTAAACATAGAGGAATCTAGCATGTTATCCATAACTATAATATCTTTATTGGATGTTTGACATACTAATATGATTTAGCTTAAATCAATTTCTTCTAAGAGTTTGATTTCACACTCCTATTGTGTATTGATACTATTGTACATAACAACCCCATGTTTGACCTATTCATGATCTCTAATTGGTTTGAAATTACTTGCAAATTATTTTAATGTTGAATCAAGCTAATATTGCGATTTACAAAAGAATGAATGTTGTTGAAGGCCTTGTAATAAAATACTTCCAAATTTAATGAAATATGTGTTCCTTGGGTTTATTAATGTAAGGATTTACCCCTTGGGTTTAATGTTACTCCCTTGGGTTTTTAGTATTAATCCCTTAGGTTTATTATTCCCTCAGGTTTATACTATTAATATGTAAGGTTTATTAATCTAAGGGTTTATTTTCATAGGTTGTAATATTATTCATAGGGTTTAGAATATAAATCCCTTATGTTTATAATCATAGTCAACTATGGTCAACCATGGTCCAATGTCACATTCTGAAAAACATTTTCTACATATGAAAATTAACGATGGTCCAACGTTGCTTCGTAACAAAGATTGTCTTAATATGAAAATGAACCATGGTCAACCACGATCAACCATTTTTATTTTACGGTTTATAATATTTATCTTAGGGTTTATATGCCTTGCATTTATAATATTCATCCCTTGGGTTTGATATTTTTCCCTTGGTTTTAAAATATTAATCCTTTGGGTTTATTAATATAAGGCTTCATATTCCTAGGGTATAATAGTATTTATAATATTACTCTTAGGGTTTAATACAAATCCCTTGGGTTTACAATCTTGGTCAACAATGGTCCAATGTCACATTGTGCCAAAGATTGTCTGAATATGAAAATCAAACTTGGTCAACCATGGTCCAACATCGCATTGTGACAAAGATTGTCTACATATGAAAATGAACAATGGTCAACCATGGCCAACCATTTCTCAGCATCACATTTGAAAAATTTTGTGTCAATATGAAAATCATTCATGGTCAACTATAGTTCAATGTCGCATTGTGACAAATATTGTGGCAATATGAAAATCAATCGTGGTGAACCATTTTTATTTTTGGGTTTATAATATGAATCTTAATGTTTATATAACATGGGTTTATAATATAAATCCCTTGGGTTTATTATTATTCCCTTGGGTTTATAATATCAATCCCTTTGGTTTATTATTCTAATGGTTCATATTCCTAGGGTATATTATTATTCATAGGGTTTATACTATAAATCCTAGGGTTTAATATAAATCCCTTGGGTTTACAATCATGGTTAACCATGTTGAACGATGGTCCAATGTCACATTGTGCCAAAGATTGTCTCAATATGGAAATCAGCCATGGTGAACCATGGTCCAATGTCACATTGTGACAAATCTTGTCCCAGTATGAAATCAACGATGGTAAAGCATGGTCAACCATGTTTATTTTAGGGTTTATAATATTTATCTTAATGTTTTTATATCTTTTGTTTATAATATTTATGCCTTGGGATTTTAGTATTAATCCCTTGGGTTTATTAACCTAAGGGTTCATATTCCTAGGGTATAATATTAATCATAAGGTTTATAATATTAATATTTGGGTTTAACATAAATCTATTGGGTTTATAATCATGGTCAACCATGATCTAACGTCACATTGTGACAAAGATTTTCTCAATATGAAAATCAACCAATGTCGCATTGTGACAATGATTGTCTCAATATGAAAATCAACCATGGTCAACCATGTTCGAACGTCACATTGTGACAAACATTGTGTCTCTACGGAAATAAACCCTAGTCAACCATGGTTAATCATAGTCGAATGTGGTCAGATTGTGACAAATATTGTCTCTTGGTCCAACGTCACACTATGGCAACCATGGTCCTCCATGGTCAACCTGGTCCAACATCTCATTGTGACAAAGATTGTCTCAATATGAAAATCAACCATGGAAAACCATGGCAACCCATTTTCCAACATCACATTGTGACAAATGTTATCTCAGTATGAAAATTAATCATTGTCAACCATAGTCTAACTTCGCATTGTAACAAAGATTGTATCAATATGAAAATCAATCGTGGTCAACCATGTTTATTTTAGGGTTTATAATATTTATATTAGGGTTTATATACCTTGGGTTTATAATATTTATCTAAGTCAATCATGTTCAAACGTCACATTGTAAGAAATATTGTCTCTATATGGAAATCAACCCTAGTCAACCAAGGTCAATAACAATGGTCACATCATGACAAAGGGAGTCTCTTGGTCCAACATCTCATTGTGACAACCATGGTCCAACGTCACATTGGGACAAAGATTGTCTCAACATGAAAATCAACCATGGTCAACCATGGCCAACCATTGTCCAACGTCATGTTGTGACAAATGTTGTCTCAATAAGAAAATCAATCATGGTCGACCATGGTCGAATGTCGCATTATGACAAAGATTGTGTCAATATGAAAATCAACTGTGGTCAACCATGTTTATTTTAGGGTTTATAATATTTATCTTAGGGTTAATTTACCTTGGTTTCATAATATTTATCCCTTGGGTTTAATATTATACCTTTGGGTTTATAATCGTTTGGGATTTTAGCTTTAATCCCTTGGGTTTATTATTCCCATTGAGTTTATTATTCCCTTGGGTTTATTATTCCAATTGGGTTTCTTATTCCCTTGGGTTTATAATCCTTGGGTTTAAAATTATGGTCAACCATGGTCAATGATAGCCTTATGTCACATTGAGCCAAAGCTTGTGTCAATATGAAAATTAACCATGGTCAACCATGGACCAACGTTGCATTATGACAAGGATTGTCTGAGTATGAAATCAACGATGGTAAAGCATGGTCATCCATGTTTATTTTAGTGTTTATAATATTTATCTTAGGTTTTTCATACCTTTGGTTTATAGTATGTATCCCTTGGGTTTAATATTATTCCCTTGGGTTTATAATCCCTTGGGTTTATAATATCAATCCCTTGGGTTTATTAATCTAAGGGTTCATATTGCTAGGGTATAATATTATTCATAGGGTTTATAATATTACTATTTGGTTTTAATATAAATCCATTGGGTTTATAATTATGCTCAACCATGGTCCAACGTTACATTGCGACAAATATTTTCTCAATATGAAAATCAACTAATGTCACATTGTTATAATGACTATCTCAATATGAAAATCAACCATGGCCAACCATGTTTAAACATCGCATTGTGAGAAAGATTGTGCCTATATGGAAATAAGCCTTGGTCAACCATTCTCAATCAAAGTCAACCATGGTCAATAACCATGGTCACATTGTGACAAAGATTGTCTCTTGGTCCAATGTCGCATTGTGACAACCATGGTCATCCATGGTCAACCATAGTCCAACTTCACATTGTGACAAAGATTGTCTCAATATGAAAATCAACAATGGTCAACCATGGCCAACCATTTTCCAATGTTGCATTGTGACAAATGTCTCAATATGAAAATCAATCATGGTTAACCATAGTCCAATGTCGCATTGTGACAAAGATTGTGTCAATATGAAAATCAACCGTGGTCAACCATGTTTATTTTAGGGTTTATAATATTTATCGTAGGGTTTATATACCTTGGGTTTATAATATTGATCCCTTGGGTTTAATATTATACCCTTGGGTTTTTAGTTTTAAACCCTTGGGTTTATTATTCCCTTTTTCTCATAATATTTAACTTAGCCAACCATGTTCAAACGTCACATTGTGACAAGGATTGTCTCGTATATGGAAATCAACCCTAGACAACCATTTTCAATCATGGTTAACCATGGTCACATTGTGACAAACATTGTCTCTTGGTCTAACATCACTTTATGACAACTACGATCATCCATGGTCAACCATCGTCCAACATCGCATTGTGACAAAGATTATCTCTTGGTCCAACATCACATTATGACAACCATGGTCATCCATGGTCAACCATGATCAAAATTTGCATTGTGACAAAGATTGTCTCAATATTAAAATCAACCATGGCAAACCGTTTTGCAACGTCGCATTGTGAAAAATGTTGTCTCAATATGACTAGCACAACCACATTAGTAAATGTGGTTGAAAATCAATCATGGTCAACCATGGTCCAATGTCGCATTGTGACAAAGATTGTGTTAATATGAAAATCAATTGTGATCAGCCATGTTTATTTTAGGGTTTATAATATTATCTTAGGGTTTATGTACCTTGGGTTTATATTAATAGAACAATATTAATAATAACAATAATGATGGTGATGATGATTAACATCCACTAATACCAATGTGGTCAATGAGACCTTAAGAAGAATAAGAATCTAATTGTAATTCTTTAAAATCTTATTTCTATGCTAAAAAACATGGAAATAAGTGTGCCAAGATCACTATAGTTGGGTTGACTCAACAAGTCAAGAAGATTGGAAGTGTGACAAATGTTATGTAAATGAGAGCGGATGTAAGTAAGGGTCAGAAAATCTAAAATAAAGTTCTTTTCATCCTCCACCATCTTAGTATCGCAAAGCTAACGAATTATATCGCCCCAGGGAGTATTGTGATTAGACCACCGCCTGGTTTCACTTCAAAGCTCATGAGAATTAGTTCTAATCTTAGTGATGTTCATCTTTTTCTTTGAGTTGGTAAAAAAAAGAAAGATAATTCTAGTTCTCAAGGATGGGGTTGATCATCTCCTTATAATATCTTAGATTCCTTTTACCCTCCAGCTCCTTATCATCCCATGTCTTATCTTTGAATTTGGAGGTGATTGTAATGCCCTCTTCCCACATATACCTAAGTAACTGACCAACTAGGGTAAACATGTGACGAAAAGTTACTATGATATGGTTCGACATCCTAAGTGACCTTAAGGAAGTGGAACCAGCGGAAACACACCATATAGGCCTTTCACATAAGTGACAAGACTCCGAGGAACCATCCCAACCACTAAGGTAGGCAACCCCTAGGTCCCACTAAACTTTTAGAGCACTAAACCCCTGGAATCTCCCTTGATATGGACAAGGGTGCATATAAGGACCTCTGGATGAATGCAAAATGCAGGTATGCCAGCGTCAAGGGAATTTTCTGCTCAGACATGTGCCTATGACTCTAGGATATGTGCCACGTTTCAAACCCAGAATACTAAAAACTACCCAGAAACTCATGTAGCTTTCAAAATAAATAAATTACATTATGAAAAGACTTACAAATCAAAAACTGACTCCAGGAGTAGGCCTGACCATCCCCAACTAGGACTGACATTTTGTCAAACACTTGGCATCAATGAAATCTACAGGAAATGAATACAAGACAGAGCATAAATGACTGATAACTCATATGGAACTTGAAAAGAATGGTCACCATAAATGACTGATAACTCATATGGAACTTGAAAAGAATGGTCACCACCCTCTTCCCTTAACTATTTTAACATCAATTATGTCTTGCATCTATCATCCTTTCAATTACAAGTAAATACATTAAATAACCATGACAATAATCGGTCATATAACCATGCTTATACCAGCATTAAACCATGAAAATAACAATGATATAACATCCATTAAAGTCACATATTAACAAGTACAAAAGAAAGATAACTTAGCTTTTATTAATCATAGGAAAATCTGACTAGGTTCAGGACTTCCACGTACCACCTGACCATAGACATGGCTGAACCAAATATTTCTTTCAGTCAATCATCCCTGCGTCATATTCCAAGCATGAATGTGGGATCTCATGGATAAAACAATCCAAAAACATCTAAGAGAATCTAGAGGTTAAACCACCTCCACCCTCACCAAACCATGATCTCACCAAAACCAACTGAGCTAGGAATGCCTCTAGACTCCATCACTATCCTTGAGGAATTTTTTGTCTCCTTGTCTCTCAAGATTTACCGCAATCCACACTGGATCACTAGGCCCTAAATTGAAATGCCACCCTCAGGCTTTACCATGTATCCTACCAAAATTGGTCAAGGGATTCCTAAGCCTTCAGGAATTTTCCTATGACCACCTCTGCCTCGGATTATGAAACCATTTGGTAATTCCAAAGCTCAAAAATGAGAAAACAATCCCATCACACCATGGCTATTTGGAAAAATGCAAGGCAAGATCAAAAACCACTGCCATAACTCGACAAAAACATGCCACCGATAACAAGAGAACCATATACCAACATGCAAATGCATGCATGTCAAAACCAGCTAGGAAATCACACATGCAATATGTTACCTGCAAGTATTGCCACTGAAGTTGCTTGATCCTGCTCTTCCTTTCTTTATCTTTGCTTTCCTTCCTTTCCTTTGCTTGTTTTTTCCTTCCTTGATCCAAAGCTAGAGTGCTCCAAGAAAAATCTAAGTGTCCAAGAAAGAGAGAGAAAGAGAGATAATAATGAGAGAGATCCAAAACTAAATTGATAAAAGGTTACAAACTGATCCTTAGAAGCCTTTTTATCAATGACGCCTCTATTTTCTTCATTTCCTATTTTTTCCCTTCAATTTCCTCCTCACATACAATTTGTGACCTTTCACCTCACTTTTCTCCTAATTTCCTTTATTTTCATAAATAAATGTTCCAAAAATTCCCTTTTTCCTTTTTAATGCCTTAGCCATTTCTTTTGCCAATTTCCCTTAGCCATAAATACATCGATTGATTCCCACTAGGATATCTTTGCCCAACATTCTACTTGGAATAAGTGTCCCTAAACCGTGGTCTTATTTTTCCTTTATTGACTTTTATTACATGAACTTTAACCAAGGGCTATTATCGTGATAGTATCTTTGACACTAGCCTTGCTTCCCAAACATGATCTCCTCATTTATCCCCCAATGGTTGAGCCAAGCCTGGGCATCCTTATGATTATAATAATATTAACAATAACAATAATATTAAATAGTATAAATTAATCATAATTCTTAATAAATTTTAATAATAATTGTTAAGTATTATTATTATTTATTGATAATTATGAATGAGGAATTATTAATAATGTTTAATTAGTTTTTTATGAATAATTATGAATAATGAATGATTATTATTGGGTACATTAATTTATAATAAATAAATAAAATTTTAATAATTTTTACTAAAATTTGATGAATTAATTAATAATGAATGAATGAATGAATATTATTAATTTTGCTGCTATTAAAATTAATAAATATTAATAGTAATAATATTAATTTATAATCATAATAATATAATCATATTAAATAATAATTATTATATTAATAACACATTCTTATAATTAGTATATTATAATTATAAGATTAATTTATTATCATGATAATAATAATAATTATTATTAAATGAATTGAATTTATATTATTATTAATTTTTATAATTAATCAATAATATCTATTTTTTAAACACATATTATATTAATAAACAATATTAACATTAATATTAATATTAATACAATATAATAAAATAATGAAACGAATGAATTATTTAATTATTATTAATTAATTAAATGACTTGAATGAATTAATTATTATTAATTTATTTTTTTCAACCATGTTATCAACATCGATTTGTTTTTTGATTTGATCGGTTGCAGAGGAGCGAGGGTTTCTTAACAAATACACCAAGGGTTTGGCACAAATAATGCTTAGAGGGGGAGGGAGTAGGGCTCCCTCATATTAGAATGTGGTAACAGACAAGGGGAAGGGGTTCAAGGGAGGATTCGGGGTCCCAGCAGAAGGTGTGTCGGGGAATGTTCAAGGTGCGACTGGGGTAGGCGATAATTTTCAGAAAAGAGATGAGGACAAAAGTATGCTAGGGAATCAAGTAGACTAGAAGCAGCGGGAAAAGTCAAAAGGATCTACTGGGTCATGTAAGCCCAAAATAGCGGTGATCCCAACAATATTAATCATTGATCTTGAGACACATGCCTTTCGGGATCACATGAGATCATATGCAATCATATGCAAGTTTATGGTCCTTTGTCCCATATAAAAAGTTTTATGTGACTCGATTAAACATCATTGGAAAACAAGGGGGAGATAGAGCTACATCTAGGGTCCAAGGGATTCTTTACGGTGGTCTTTACCAATGTGGAGGATAGAGAATAAATTTTTGATGGTGGTCCCTACTTATTTGCATCGGTTAGTTTGTACATGCAACCATGGATGGAGAATTTTACCCCAGAGAAGGAGACCTTTACCAAAGTCCTATTTTGGGTTAGGATGTACTCCCTACCTCCAGATTATTGGCTACTTTAAACCCTAACGTTGATAGGAGATACATTGGGGAAGTTTATCAAAATATCAGAGGCAATGCTACAAGGAAGATACACATCGTATGCAAAAATCTGCGTTGAAATGGATGTTTATGGAGCCCTTCCTGAAGCAGTCAAACTAGAGTTCAGGGATGAAATATGGTTACAATCTGTGGACTATGGATAGATTCCATTAAGGTGCATACTATGTCATGAACATGGCCACTTGGATTGGGAATAACCTTTAAATAAATCAGAAGAACAAGGAAAACAATCGGAACAAAATGATGATGATGGATTTGTAAGACCTAACCCACAGGGAAGGGAAAATCAAAGACAACAACAAAGAAACCAAGGAGGGAGAAACGCATAGAGAAATACCTTTGAAATCTTGTTAAAAGAGAACATAGAAATTCATGTGGCTGAATAAGACAAAAATGAGGAGCAAGAAGAGGTAAAGAAGAAGAAATGTTGCAACTGACAGAAGATATAAGGTAGTAACTGGATATCCCAGATGTGTCAAAGGATTTTTAAGGAGATGGCAAGATGACCCAAAGTGAGGTAGGAACAGAGGGCCCAAATTTGTAGGAAATAATAGAAAGGGAAGGAATCGACCTTCAAAATATGGTGGAACAAGCGAGAAAATAGGGACTGGATACAATCCTAGCAGATCAAATGGATAGGATCCAGTATCTATATTTGATGAGAGAAGAAGCAAAAATAAGAGGCCAAAAAAGGTCACATGTAGAAATAATCAAAATGGGAGTGAAAGAAATGAGATCTCAAATGATAATGGCACTATGACAGAACCATTAGAAAAGAGGGAGGAAGTCGAATAGTGTATCCCTCCAAGAGTTGGGAGTCACGTTGATTAATTCAGGTAAGATGAGAACATTAATCCCGCAACCCCTTAATCATAGTTAATCATGAAATTTTTAACATGGAATGTAAGAGTCTTAAGTAGTCGAGTTAACCTTAGATCGAACACTGAAAATGAATACTTTGTTGGAGAGCACAATGGAGGTAAGAAGAACATGCGAGAGGGAAAATCTTGCAAAAGTGATCATTCAGCTCCACCGGTCCCTCACATCTCAGGCGATCTGAAGTGTGACTTGCATCAAGGAGAGTATGATTGTGTGTGTCTAGGCTACGAGGCTCATTACAAGCGAGCAGAGCACCAATAAAGGGGACGCATATCTAGAACACAGATTAGAAGGATCGCTCAGAAGCTACTGCTCTATGTGATTAGGGAATAAATAGATCCACTTTCAAATACATCTTCACACCATATCTAAACCCCATTTTGAAAGCGATCGAGATGGGGACAAATTACCCTTCATTTCTCAATTTTTTTCATGAGTTTTCTTCCGCATCTGATCACATACAGGTTGGAATCTCTCATCACTGCAACGCTGAGGACAAATCTTCCCTGAACTTGTAGGAAGGACATATAAGTTATCCAACGACTTGTTGTCATATATTGGATGTGGGTTCACAGAGGTCACTTGGAATAGATCTATAGTTTTTTACACCATTGTCTACATCGACGCCTATCAATGACATATGGTATGCCAAAAATATTAGACCGCACAGATCAGATCTGGTTATTCCACACGTTTTGTGTGCATCTTACTCTAGTCAAGGCAGATCTAGATCTATACTAGGGAATTCTAAATGACTATCATCGGACCTTCCCCCACATACAATTGAACTTAGAATAATGAGGAATCCACAGTCACCGACTGTGCTTGTAATGCAGTCCACACTAATAGAATCAACAATCTCATATGATGCTAATTTGGCTCTCAATACATAAGCTTCCCTGGATTAGGATGATCTTAAATTCTTCCAAATTTTCCTCAAAATACCTAATGGTAAATCTTCTTTAGTATGGGTACATGCATCAGGCAAGGTTTCACTTTTGAAATAGAACATCATTCAAAATCATGGCTATCTATCACACCTTCAAAACCTGATCTGTGGTGGCAGATCTATGCAGGACAATAGGAATTTACATGAATACAATATTCAATCTGCATCCACCATCATCCTAAATATGGGATTGAGAGGTGGAGCAATGTGATCTACTAAGTCAAAAGGAATAGGAGGTATTGTTGGCTCTAGATTTCCAAAAGGAGAAGAACCAAACCATTAACATATCAATGATGGACTATCCTACAAAAGCATCCCACAAGGGAAAAAAATAGATACAATTCACACAGAATAAACTCACAACAGGCCCAATCCCTAGATAGTAGAGAAAATGGACCATGTCCCAAAACTGAACATTGACAGTACGGAAACATTTGATCTTTGTTCAACCTATGAAGCACAATCATCGTCTTTAGATTCAACAATTTATGGCCAAAGCCAATGGATCTCTTTCACTGAATCTTCACAAACTAGACAACAAATTGTGAAATACACCTATGCTCCAAAGATTTTTTCATTGTTAAGCTTGCATCATCAAAGGATCAAGAAGTTATACTACAAGAAGGACCATGCCTTTAGGGATCAACGAGACTTTTCATCACTCCATGGTTCCATATTTTGATCCCAGCACCATGATTGTATCCAAAATGTTGATCTCGGATTAGCTTCATAATCTTCCCCTACATTTTTGGCATAACCAAGTGCTAGAAGGCATTGGGACTATTTTAGGAATATACATAAAAAAATCACACAAATACTTGAGGAACGAATCTATAGTTTTGCATGAATATGCGTTGAAGATACATAACAAGCAGAGATGGACACAGGTTTCATATTTCGAGAACAAAACCTTCAGATGATGAATATGCTAACAAACAGGACATCTACAAAACACGTGCCATGAAATCAAGAATGAATTAAGGAGGAAGAAGCAACTAGGTAAATAACCGAAAGGATGGCGATTTCCCCCAAATGAGCTAGATGAAGAAGCGACTGAAGCAGAAAAAGAACCCATTCCCAATATGGAAAATCAGGTTTCGTAAGAATAATATGGAAAGGGGGAAGCAACACAGGTCACCGCAACACAATCAACAAGGATACCAGAGGTAAAGGATTCTAGAGGCTACAAACATCATCATACATCTGAAAATTATAATTCAGATAAGGAAATGCCAAGAATAGTAGAAGGAAATCAGCTATCCATTTTCTCATCCACGCCATCTAAAGGAGAATGGTGAAAGGTTGAAAAAATAATGGAGAAAAGTTTAACCTTTTCTTTTCATCTATTTAGTTGATTATTTTTTATGACTTATGATCATGAGTATTTGACTAGATGATGGAATGCTTTCAAGCATCTGTGACATGTAATTTTTTTTTCATTAATAAAATTACAATTTATCCTTGGGAAAAAATAGAGGCTTAAGTAGCCTTAGGAAACAAAGATTGCTTAAGAAGAAGATAAAAATGGAACAACCAGGCCTTATTTTCTTACAATAAATAAAGTGTTCTGCAAATAAAATCAAGGAATTAAGTAGGAAATTGGGGAGGAGGTTTGAGTCGATGAAGGTCACAATGCATGGTTTTATAGGGGAGTGGTGATTGGTTAGAACCCCCAATCTATAATCTTACTTGATGCAGAAGAAATGAGGTCTTATTTATCAGTGGAAATGCAGGTTATAGGGACTCTAGGATCACTCTTGTTTATGAATGTTTATGGGCCTCAAATAATAGAGGAAAACCTCAAAATCCTTCAAGATTTGGAAGAAAAGATCTCAGAAAGAGCACCTCCCTTAGGTGCTGGTGGGGGACTTCAATATGATAACCTCCTTATCATAGAATAAAGGGGGCAAAAGATGCATAGACAGAGGTGCTGAAGCTTTCAAGAAATTCATTGAGGATTTCAATCTTATTGTTATGTAACCAATGCACAAAATAGAAAAAAAGATAGATCAACGACTTCAAAATAAGCTTCTTCGAGGGGGAAACCAATATGGGGTCAACAGGCGCACAACAATAATAATAAGGGGCTTCCAATGGTTGCTTCACATGGAGTAATAAGCATAGAGGACAACATTAAGTTGCATCAAGACTTGACAGGTTTTTAATTTCAGAGAATTTGTCGATGTGAGGGATAGATATGGAAGCAAATAAACTTCCTTGCAGAGGATCATATCATTGGTCAATGATATTAATGATCGCGTTGTTAGGTACCCCTAAAAATAGACCATTCAGATTTGAGGCCTTCTAGTTGGATCACCCTACCTTTATGGAAAATATTAAAAGATGGCGGGGAGAACAAATCCTACTTAAGGGTTCCAAGATGTGCATCGTACAGACAATATTAAAATATATTAAATCAAAATTGAAGTAATGGAATAAGATGGAATTTGGTAACATATTCCAAGCAAAATAGGAATTACAACAAAAGTCGATCAAACTACAAAAATAGACTATGGAAGCATTACAACAAAATCTGATCACAGAACACTATTAGGAGAAATGTAGAAAAGAGAAGATAGAGCTACTGAAGCAGTGAGAGGATAAATGCACATAGAGGAAATCCTCTGGAGACAGAAGTCCTGAGTGTTATGGCTCAAGGAAGGTGAGAAGAACATGAAGTTATTTCATTGTTCAATTATTAAACATAGAAATTCCAATTGAATTCTCAGAATTAAGGATGAGAGGGGACACACCTATGAAGCGTGTCAGGGTATTAAAAAATTCTTGGTTAAAAAATTCCCAAAAATAGCAGAGGAACCTCAAGTGGATAGACAAGAGGATATCCAAAGGATTTTTAGATGTATCCCTAATCTGATCATGAAGGAAAACAATAAGGATTTCAATAATTCGGTCTACATGGAAGAAGTGGCCCAAGTCGTGAATGAAATTCCCAATGGAAAATCCCCTAGACCAAATTGATTTACTATTGATTTATTTAAAGCATGCTGGGAAATAGTTAAAATAGATATCCATGAGGTGGTAGTAGACTCACAACTCAACAACCATTCTAAAAGCCTTAAATTTGATTTTTATTTCCCTTATACTGAAGGAAGAAAGGGCCAACACTCCAGAGAAATTCAGGGAAACATCTCTATGAAATGTACTATACAAGATCATATCCAAAGTAGAAACAAAAGGGATGAAAACGATTCTTCCATATCTAATCTCAGTAGAATAGTTTGGGTTTGTCGAGGTGAGACAGGTCTTATATAATGTGATTCTTGTGCATGAGATACCTCACTCGTTGAAGGCCCAAGAAAAGTTAGGTATGATTGCTTGACTAGATCTGTCAAAGGCGTATGCTAAGATTCGTTGGGATTATATGAAATTGGCATTAGGGGCATTTGTCTTTGACAATTACTGGATCAAGCGGATTATGGCTCTAGTCTCATCTCCCAGTTTTTCGATCTTGGTTATTAGAGCCTCAGATAAACCTTTCTTCCCTTCTCGATGTATATGGCAGGGGACCCATGTATCCCTTTCTATTTATCATAACTATGGAAGGGCTAGGGAGGGTGATAATTGTTGCAAATAGAGAAGGAGATATATAGGGCCTTAAGATACATGAGGAAGGTTAGGTATCAACACATCAACAATTTTCCAATGATACCATGTTGCATGGTATTCCCACAGTAAATGAGGCTTGTTCATTCGAATTCATCCTAGACACATTTACCTTTGCCTCAGGTATGGAGATCAATTAGTCTATCTCCATGATTTTTTTCTTTAATACCCATATTTCTATCCAGAGGAATTTAACGACTATATTAGGGTTCCAAAGGAAATACATCCCATCAAAGGACCTTAGGTTACTTCTAACAATGTAAGCTTTGAAGAAGTCCAATTGGGAGAAATTTATATCAAATATTGAGGATAGGGTTAAATAATGGACGGTGAGAGCCTTAAACTTGGCTGATCGGTTGGTCCTGACAAAGACTATACTATAGGCTATCCTAGGCGATATGTTATCTATCCTACCTACTCCTAAGGGAGTGCTCCAAAAAATTACGGATATCCAAAGGAACTTCTTGGTGGCGAGGGACAAAGGAAAAATGCAAATGGGCACCAATGGATTGGAATATAGTATGTAAACCAAAAGATGTAGGAGGACTTGGTCTCTAAGATCCAGAGATAACTAATAGACAAAATGGAGAAAAATTATGGCGGAGATGGTTAAAATGGGGGTCGACACCATGGGAAAGGCTATGGAAATAAAAGTATGCACCTAATTTCCAAACAAAAGACCTAGTCAAACTCTCGGGTTCAATCTAGTGGTCGACTATTTGTAATTTGGCATGGAATAATAAAGGCATCATACAACAACATTACTTCTAGGAAATAAGAAATGTAAAATAGGCCCTATTTTGGGATGATGCTTAGTAACAATAATCTAAGTTAATCATAGAGGAATGGAGCCCCTTCCAACTAAGCATGGAAAATTAGGGGTATAGAGAAATCCACCAATTTTGGGAGCAAGGAATAGAGAAAAACAAATGGAGACTATGGAATTTGAACATATTTCGATAGCCAGCCCTAAATGACTTAACCTTTCAGAGTTTAATGGAGGAACCGAGAAAGCGGTGAATTTTGTTTAATAATGACCAAGAAAAACTTATGTGGGGAAAAAGGAGGGGAGTTCAACCTTAAGGAAGCCAAAGCATATCTCAATGTGGGGTATACAGGTTCCAATGACTGATCATGTAGGAAAGCATGGATGGCACCACAATAGCCAAAAAAAAAAATTGTTATGTGGTTGATCTTACACCAGAGGATTCTAACGTAAGGGAAACATGTTGAAACAACATTATAAAGTTTAATATGTATGAATGAAAAATGGTAAAGGCCTCTATTCTTGTAGGTGTAGAGTTATCTACAAATTAGTGTCCTGTGACACAAGAAGAGGAAGAGGACATGTCCCATGTTCCATATGCCAATATGATTAGTACTTGATATATGTAATGGTTTGTACTAGACTAGACATTACACATGCAATGGGAGTATTAAAAGGTCTATGTCAAAACTAGGAATGGAACATTGGGTATTAGTAAAAAGGGTTTCATGTATTTGTGTGGTACTATCAATTATGGATTATTCTACCAAGAAAGGCCAAGGTTAGACAAAGTGTTTGATATACATGGTTTTTTATGTATACTAGGCTAGAGATATGGATTACAAAATATCTACAAGTGGGTATATGTATAACCTCTTTGGAGAAGTAATTTGTTGCATGAGAAAGAGATAATTTATAGTGGCACTATTAATTATAGAAATTGAAAACATGGCAAACACTAATACAAGAAAGGAAGCAGTATGGTTACAAAGATTGTGTTTAGGTATTGGGTTGGTATAACAA
>APFE030632107.1:0-18098 GCA_000404065.3 Pinus taeda | reverse complement strand
AGTATAGTTTAAATATTATAAGTGTTTGATTTTTAAATTTGGTTTTTTATCGATTTTGTTCGAAAAAAATTAATAAAAAATTGTGGAATTGCAAGTTTTAGTGGTTGAAAGTATTCAATTTAATTGCTAGTTGGAGTGGCTCAAACTATTCAATTTAATTACTGTGGAATTTTTTTAAATCTTAAAAGAACTTATGCAAGCAATTAAATTATCGAATATATATATATGTTATTACGAGGAAAATATGTTATTCAATGGAATGCAATTACGAGGAAAATATGTATTCATCTGGAAATCAGGAAGATGTTGGTTCATTGCATTAAATGAACGTACCTGTTTTTTAAGAAATGCATGATCAATGAAACAAGAATAAGGTATTAATCAGAGGGAGTAGGTAATGACATGAAAGAAAAGCAGTAAGCTATTTTAATGTGTGGGCTGGTACCTTTTAATAGGGTAATTTTAAGGCAATGATATAGCGTAAATCATGGTGATAAAGATTTCAATAGATGATAAGAGTGAGGATTGATTTTAAGGTAATAATACCGTATAAATGTTAATTTTTTTTTTTAAATATTTATGATGATAAAGATCAATGTTTATTGAGATAAGTGATAAGAGGAGGTTATTTTTTTTTCCCTAAATACAATATCTTTTATATTGGGATTAGGTTCTTTTAAAGTTTTCTCTAGATCTTTAAGCTTAGATATAACAGAATAAATATCATGAGATTCCCACATTTGAATTGATTATCTTAAAATCAATTCCATTTTGGAAACCTTAAAGATTAAATTTTTCTATTGAAATGATTAGAAGTGAACTTAGTAAATGTATTGGCTTTGAAGTGTTTCATGTGCTCTATTAAAAGAACATAGGTGTGAGATTGGATCAAGAGGATCTTGTGGTAAATGACAAGTTGTCGCACTTTCCCATTCCTTAAGGACTAAGGTTAACAAGACAAGTGGCGTAAGGCCTTCAGTTTCATGGGACATATCAAAGTAATTCGAAAAGTACTAGATTATTTTAAAATGGGTTTTCAAAAGTTTATTCCTCTCTGGATGGAATTTTTGGTGGTCAGAAAAGTATACGCATGAGTAGGGGAGGACAATCCTTTCAATTATAGATCAGGCAAGAGGAATGGTGACAAATAACAATTGGGATTTGTTGCAAATAACACTATAGTTGCATATTTATTATGGTAGCTAAATCCTTCGGAAAAACCAAATGCAAGTAGGGGAAATCCATTTCTGGTCACGTATTATAAAAGATAAGGTCTATAAGTGTGTTAGATGCAAGGTTATCACTTCAAAACGCATATGATTATGTATGTTGGATTATGGAACTTATGGAGTTTGTCTTCTCATTACAATAATTAGGATTCTCATTCATTAGCTAAGGTAGCAGTATAGTCCCATAATTGTATTCTTAATAAAGGAAGTTTTTGTGGGAATCTCTATTTATCATTATGAATTTTTATTATAATTTAGCCTTGCTTCACTATAGCTCTAGGCATCAAATCTGCTAATTATGGTATGTATTCTATTCCAATGCTAAATGTGTTGATGTGAGTTCGAACAGAACTTTTAAGGTAGGCAATTGACTGAGGAGTGCCCTATTCCCTTTAATAGAATGAGGTAGTGTGTTCTGAGGGGTTTGTGGTCTTTTTTTCTCAAAATATGGATCTTTATTACAGTTGGACAAGTAGTAATTTTTCAATAATATTAGAAGCATAGGTGAAAGTGGGAGATGCAAAAATGCAAGTTGGAGGAGATTGTGCTTTCCTTAAGTAAATGAGAACATTCTACAACTTAAATTAAGGTACAACCAATTAACTTTATCTTTTTTAGTGGTGCACAAGACTTGAATGAATGACATGGAGAATGGAATAAGATTCATACATAGGAAAATGGCAGAAATGTAGCATTTGTTAGCCTGTGGTCATCATGGTTCCCTTTACACAGACAACTCTATGAACAAAGAAAATTATAGATTGTAGATTTAATGAAATAGGGGAAAAAGTTGAAGAACATGGTACCTATTACAAATGCTTTAAATTATAGCATGGTTTAGCATGGAAGTAAAATTTTATATGTTTTAGGCACTTTTTAGAAAAATCATACGTATGAAATATCCTAGATATGAAATAGTTAAAATAGGAGTTTATTTTGTCATCGGACTAGGTCATCTAGGAAGTTTACAAGCTACAGTGCCTGAACTTTTATTTTTTTACTCATGTGATATAGTTGCATTTTAAAATTTCACAATTACTATTAAAATAAAATTACTTACTTAAATAAAAAATAAAAAATAAATAAAAAATAAAAAATTGGTTTAACCTTAAGAAGGTAAGATATTACTTGGAATTCTCTAGTATTTTAATTTTATTCTCAAATAGCATAAGTTTGTTAAGTTAAAAGGTTAATAATATTGGTAGTATCACAAATATTTTGAAATTTAGATATATTCGAAGTATAAGATGGGCAATATAAGAGAAATTTTTTCATCTTCAACAACTCTTAGTGTCACAAAGGTGACACAGTCTTTCATCCGAAGGGGTTCTAGTTTCAATATGGAGCTTATGAGAATTTGTTCTTATTTTAGCAATGTTTATTTTCTTTGTTACACTATTGAAGATGAGAGATAATTTTTATTTTGTTTTTAATATTATCCTTATTATACTTCCAAGACGAGAGATAATTTTTTTTTTTAATATTATCCTTATTATACAAAATGATATATTCCTTTATCCCACAATGATCTATCCAAGATTATGCATCCTTATTCCCTCTTTGCTTGAGTGGAAGGTGGCTTTGGATGAAGGTTTAGGTAATTTTAGAAAACCTCTTTTCTTCTATATTATTTAATATCTTTTTATACATTAGATGCTTGGTGATGGTCAAACTCTCAATGAGGATAATTATTTCTTTGATGAGGAAGATAAGATAGGGTGTATTTCTTTTCGTCTACATATTAAGGTTTATAAATTATGTTTGGGTATATTCTATATTTCTCCATCTCTTTGGAGAAAGATAAGTAATTATATGTAATTTAAATAATTAAAATAGTAGAAATAAATAGAAACAAATATTTTCTCCTAATGAGTCACAAGTTTAAATATGGAGGGTAAAATATGTATAACTTAGTAAATTTTAATAGTCAAATTGTTCTTAGGAGGTGGTTCCCTTGCCTTAAAAACAAGAGATCTCCTACGCTAATTTGGTTTTTAACTTGATAGTGATATTATTATTATTATTATTATTATTAGAAGTTATGTTGACTAATTTCTTAAAGGAAGAAATGTTAGGAACATGATACTAATGTCCAAAAAATGAAAAAAACTATTTCCAATAAAAAATATATATATAAAATGTTAAATTATCATATTACAGAAGAGAATTAAAAAATATATACAATAAAATGAAAGCATTTCAACGGTATAAACAAACCATAAAATATTGTAGGACTAATAAACAATTAATTAATTAATTTCAGACTCATTATAAGTCACCCGCTCCTAAAATGCTTCACCCATGAAGCATACGTAAAAAGTGTGCGTGGATCTAAATTCCTCCTTGTCCCATGTACCTTCATCTTTAGGAAGATTCTTCGATTTGACATGACATGCATTGACACATCTAGAATGAAATACCTTAGTTCGAATTGATAAGTGATGCAGGAGCATCAAGACCCTCTTCATTTGTAAATATGGAATAAAAAGGGAGGTGTGATAATTTTAAATATTTTGTTATTTTTAATAAAATAGGGAGTGTTTTTAGGCATAAAGCAGTGAATGTGGATCATTATGGGATAAGGAAAGCTTTTCTATTTTAGAACAGGGAAAAAGATGGGAAAAAGCCTCAAGATGCTTTTACCATATGTATGCATTCCATGTAGACTCTTAGAGCTTTTAGTTGGGTGATTCTAGATCATGCTTAGTTTTTATAAATTAGGAATCCTCAAAGACATTGAGAGAGAAAGAGAGAGGGAGTGTGAGAGGTTTTTCTGGTTGGGAGCCTTCGGGTAGTTTGTAAAGGGCCATCAATTCTACTTATCTGGCCAAGTTTGTAAGTAATTTTTTTTATCTAAATCATATATATATATATATATATATATATATAGATTGGATGATTGTGAAATCACTGAACTTGTTTCATTAACCCGCCATTTCCATGATTGAGGAAGGTTTCTCAAAATGATGATTGCTGTTCTGTGCGTTGAGGGAGATTACAAAGTTGTATTAATTCGAGCGCTATTGTATCAAAGAAAAGGATTGCGCTATTACATTTGTGGGCTGGGTATTCTTTAGTGCTGGTTAGAGACAAAGTATACGCATGGAATGTTATAGTTTTTAACTGCATCTAGATCGCTGTGTATTCTTTTGTATGAAGAGCGCATGTCATGTATTGATCGATTCTCCAACGGATGCGCAATCTCTTGATAAATTATGCGTGCGTGGACATGCCGGGGCGGAGATCTGGTAATTAAAACTTTGTTCTGTTCATACTCTATTCTGAGAGTTAATTAAAACCCAATTTGACTTGACAGCGCTGTATGCGAACCGAAGGATAAGGGTTACAATGATATATATGCATATGGTATATATGTATGCCTGTATATTAAACCGGTGGGTGCAACTGATATGATGAGCGCAGAGCGATTTGTAACGAATTACATGAAATCTACATGCGTGGCACCCCATACATACATGGTTGCTGTAGAGCTGTAACAAGGGCCTTTTTCACCTCTAGTTATCTCACATTACAAGTCAATCTGGGAGCATTTTGTTATTGTGAAGGGTATCTCGATTTGAGGCTATTTGTCAGAGTAATGCTTAGTAGTATAGGTCTAAGAAATACAAGAGTAAATGGATGCTAAGCTATGCTAAATTACTTTTGCATAAAGAAATCACACATGGCAACTTTGTCAGTCAAGGGTACGGAGGTAGTAACCCATCCCTTTAGAAACTGATGAAGGAAAAGTAATTAGAGTATGGATCATGGATCTGGGAGCATAATAGCGTCTGCTGTGTCTCACGACAGCCTTGATCCTCCTCCCACACAATACCAATGAATGCAAGTAAAAAGGAACAACAAGAAAGAAATGGAACAGCAATTCAGAAATGGAACAACAGTGAAATGGAATGGCAGTAAAGAAACTAAATCTCGTGAGTTCAACACTCTCAATTCTTGGCATCAACTTAGATACAAAAATAGAGCAATCTTTTGTACAAGTAGACAGTTTAATCAAATGGAATAGCAAATCACCATAAACAGGAAACGTCAATCATATATAAACATAATCTGAAACGATTACCAGTAGTCCACTACTCCAACCATATGTAGCTGAAACATTCCACTTATAAATTCTGTAATGGAAGTGAACAACTTAGAACAATGTTATGTGATCAATTCTGGAAATATGATGTAAACTTGTCACAAAGATTTACAAAAGGAAAACTACTGATGAACAGGTATGGAACAACATGTACATATATCAGATTATTGAGAACAATAAACAAACCACACAAAGCCAAACCGTAATGATACAATCAGCCAGTGTCCGTTGGAGCCGGGCCCTTAGCTTCCAATGGCACACCACCGTAACTTACTTCAGATGCAAGGGGAAAGTAACACCAAATATATTATATTAATGCATCAATGATAATACAGCAAAACTAAGTCTCAAAGAGACTCAATAGTCTGAGTTTAGCCAACTGTGCAACTTGTAAACAGAAAGTAAAAATACAAGATACTCTAGACATCCTTGAAGTCTTTAATGCTGCCCCTTTTTATACAAGTAATGGCAGAGTTAACTAAACAACAAAATAATTGAACGTAACGATCCCTCAGGATCAAAGATCCTGAGGGATCTGTTAAACTGTTAACTCCTTTCTTTTCTCTGCCTAGCCTTCCGAACTGACAATCCTTCTTCTTGTTCCGGATTGATCTGCCTTGATTTACTCGCCCTGGTCTGGACTTTATTTGTTTTTTGGAGGAACAGCCGTTATCTTCTCATGGAACTCTCGTTTTGCACCGCGCCTTCCTACTTTTGTCTTTTCGTGCATAGAGAAGATAACTTTTAGTGATTGGGTCATTCGTACTTATTCTCATTACATTCTCCTTATTGTATAACAAAGAAAAGGTTACAACTATTGCTTGAAACACCACTAAGTTATTCGTTAAAACATACCTTTCCAATGCTCTACACACCCCCCGGCTTACTTTGTTTCATGGCCTCATGAAAAAGTTATAATTAACATGGAGAGCGGTAAGAGAATAGGCAGGAGAGGGCACCTCGTGAGGCGGTCTACAACCATGGTGAGCAACCAGATTATCAAAGAATTGGTTCAATTGATCTGCAGGCATATTATACAAGGCCTGGTACCCAGGTGCAGGGTGCCAAATAATTGGGCTACGGAACCGGTATCCTAACCAAGACAGCCCAGCACGCAGGATGTGCTGGCTGTAAAGGGCCAACCGTTCAGCAGCCAGCTCAAAATTCTCATATTTGAATGGCTCCCTGAGCTGGATGCTTGGGGTAGAAATCCGATAGTGGAATTTGGCAGATTCCAGGGTAGAATCCTTAATCGCCAGAAAGTATTAAGCTATTTCGGATCAAATCCTCATGCATGGGTCCTAGCAGTTCCATGACGCCTGGGGTTCTCATAAGGTGTTTGTGTGATTGCCATAGTTGAACGGGGTCTCTAGGCTCGGCCCTGACCCATAGATCGGGGCTGTTCTCCTGCCTCTGGAAGGCATTGTAAGCCCTGAGCCACTTCAACTGATTGACCCCAAATGAAACAAAGGCTTGTAGCTGTATATCTCCCACAAAAGGGCCAGGGTTTAAATCAGTTTCCTGCTCAAGCACCATATTGTGCAAATAGAATTTACATAGTGACCGTTGGACCTTAACCCCATAATGTTTGCAACAATCAATAAAATCATTAACAGTATTAATTTGAATGGGGGCACCTGCCCTGACGGCTTTTATTTTCAATCGTAAGTATCTTTCAAGGAGAAATAAAGCATAATTCTTTGCAGGGACCCTGCAAGTCAAAACATCATTATACAGCGAACATACAGTGTCAAATTTTTTAATAACAGCATCTAGTCGACGTGTTACCTTAGCAACCTTTTCCTGTTCCTTCTGCCATCCTTCAAAGGCCTAACTCTCTGACTGACTCATGTTCCGCAGTTGCTGCTGCAGTTCTTCATGTTTTTCCCGAGGGATCATTTGTTCCCTTAACTGCTCAACTTTCTGCTGCAACTCCTTGTATTTTTCTCGAGGGATCATTTGTTCCCTTAGCTGGTCAGCCTCCTGTCAGGCCTGCTTCATCTCGCGATGCAAGGCCTTGGTTTTTGGATCCATTTTCCATGATTTCTCAGAGGCAGGGAGTCTTACCTGGACCTTCCTATTTCGCTGCCTGGAATTCGTATCCCGAATTATCCCTAAAGGTGATGCCTCAGTTTGGACTGCTTTGCTTTCTCTTTCTTTCTTAACATGAATAAAAGGGTACGATGGCCCCTCTGTAAATGGAATGTCGTCTTGCGGCTCGGTTTTGATTGGAACAGCAGCTGGTCCCAATGGGCTATTTGGAACAGCAGACTGTTCCTCAGTGTCAATAGGGATGGAATCCTGATGTTCCATACCAGATGGAACGGCATTTTGTCCCTCAGTGCTGGTTGGAACAACTGTAGGTCTATCAGCGGAGTATTGACCTACAAGGCGCCTATAAGCCCCTTGCCTTCTCATCTGATAGGACCCTGCTACATTTGTTCTTCTTTTTCTCCTTATGGTCCCCCTTATTCTCAGACTGGCTTTCAAACTTCGAATTTTTTGCCGAAGCTGGGTTATAATATTCAGCAGCCTCTGCTGTTTCTTTCTCAATTTCTTAATTTCTCTTGCCTCGGCTGTGGGCGCATGAGCGGCCCTCAGTTTTGCTCCTCTTTTATCGAGGGTTTCTTCTGGCATTCTGGGAACGGACTATTCCCGACAAGCATTTTCATTCTCCGTGTCATCAGCAGGTGGGTTTTCTCCCGGTATCTTGGGAACGGGTTGTTCCTAGTTGGTATTTACATTTTCCTTGTCAACAACAGGGGGGTTGTCTCCTCCTGCCATTTCTTCATGCGATTCTTCATGCGCCTCTTCCTCGGAGGGTCCTTCAGGAGGGTCTGCTGGACTGGAAGGTGAAGCATAATCTCCTAGGCTGGCCAAGATGGTGGCCAGCTCTTCTTCTCCTATGGGAACTTGTGGAGGGCTGTCCCCCGATTGTCCCATCTCCTCCTCCTGAATTGGCTACTCAGTGGCTGCCTCCAGATAGCTGGCCTCGGCCTCGGAGTCAGAATGTTCATTTCCTTCCTCGGCTTCTGTTCTGTTCTCAATTTGTTCCTCATTTTCCCCCGAGGGTTCCTGTTCTGGCACTGGTGGTTCCTCTGTTATTTCGATCGGCTGGTCGATGCTTAGCTGGATTTTCTCCAGCCTGCCTCTTATCCTTGCCAACCGAGCTGACTTCCTACGCCTCTCAGGTTGTTCGGGTGTGCTGGCCACCTGTTCTTCCACCACCACCTTTCTGCGTTTTTCAGCTTGTTCTGGCGTGCTGGAGGAATGCCTACATTTCGAGGCAGCACGTTCTTCTGTGGCCAGTTCCTTATGTTTTTCTGCATGTCCAGATGCTCTAGAGGAATGTTTTCACTTTACTGACTCTGTGTGCTTCTTGGGTTGCTCGGGTGTATCCGAGGGGTGCTTGGGTTTTGGCGATTCTCTGGGCTTCTTAGGTGCTTCAGAGGTACTAGCGGGATGCTTAGCCTTTGGGGATGGTGATGCCACTCCCCCTCCCATTGCTGTAATAAGCTCCCCCTAGCTACTCTACTGCTGAGTGAGACTGTAGCTCACTATTAGGCGAATCAACCCATGGTGGCTAACCACTGCGTCTTCATGGTGTGCCTTTTTCAGGCACCGAGAGGCATCATGCAGTAATGAATTTAACAATGCAGGGAGATTCACAAAACATTTTCCTTTTAACACAGCCAGGAGCTTAAGGTGACGCAGTCTTACCACATCTTTTTGCCCCTCACAGGTGATGTAGCTCTGCACTACCTTTACCAATTCGCTCCAAGGTTCTCCTAGCGTTGCCGACAACACTCCTTTTCCCTTCAGTATCAGATTTTGTCCTTCGTCTTGGAAAATTTATATGGTATTTTGCAATCTCTCTTTCTTTCTCGTCCATATTGGTCCTGAGGCTGGTAGTCCTGTTACTTCCGTGATTATTTCCTTCGTGACCATTATCTGCTTTCCACCTACTACGGAGTGTTCTTCCTGCAAATTCTGCAGGAATTCCATGGCCACAATTTCATTTGATTCACGCAGGTGGCTAAAATAAGTTAGCCACCCTGCCCTTTCTAGGATCTCCTGAGCGGCTTCGGAGACTACTAGCTCACTGGGCTCGCTTCTGATAGCCTTGCCTCCCATGGTTCTGTTTCGGGATCTAGATGGAACGACAATTACCTGTCACAAAGAACATAATCGCAGCAAAAAAAAACACAGAGCATGCATGAAAATGGATTGTAAATAACAACTTTTTGCAAAAATAGCATTGTCATGCTGTTAACCCATATCGTACCTTCGTACCATATCATTTCCGAATGATGTGCTAACACGTGGTCGGCAGAGTAACGAGGTCACCTCCCCCCACGCAATATGATAGGCTGTCCGAGCCGTCAAATGGAGGAGGGGCCGCAATCTCGTCACCAAGTCATAAAGGAGCAGCATATAGAGGTTTACCATGTTTCAGATTAGACAAAGAAATACCGAGATCGAGGCAAAGGGGAGATCACGTTTTGCATAAGCTAGCGTGATGTGATGCAAGACAGGAGGATAGGACGTCTGGCACTCATATAAAGTCTGCGGTAGTCATAGTCGATACCTTTGCCATGATTGGTGATGATAGGTATTCATGCGACGTATCCATCAAAGTGTAAGATATAATTATTACGAGGATAGAAAGAAGTATTTGATATGATCCAAATTGATGTATATATTATGACTCCGATACCATTAACAGAGCTCTGCTGCTGACAGGTGTTCATAACCTTGGCAGAGTTGTTTATTTCACCCTAGAACCATGATCCTTTGTGTATTTTTGAAGAGCAATTCTTGTCAAAATGCAGGCCATCATGCTGGCTTGGTAACCAGATAACCATGATGCCATTCACCAGAGAGGCGCGAAACGTGGGTAGGCTGGCTCGTAATGAGACCCCCTGTTCCAAGGTTTGTTTATGTAGTAAATCCGTTGGACCATATCCCTGGTGTGGTGGCCATGATGGGAATGCCACTTCACTTCCAATCTTATGATCATAGTAGTTTGGTTCTTTAATGAAACCCCCTATCCTGCATTTGACAAATAATTTCTTTTTATTTTGCTTTTGCTCTTTTTTTCTTTTGAAACAGACTTTTGCTCTTGTGTAATTACACATAAGGGTGGTTCAGCCCTCCTTAAGAGTGGGAATGGCGGAAGAAGTCTTGTCATCCCAATAGGAAGATATAAATCTTCTGTTCTTATTTCCAAGTAATAGTAGAGAAAATTGTAGGGACTCAACATGATAAAAATTTCCAACAAGGCAGAGGAGGTGAGACTATGACGGAAAGAATGATGAGTGTGTGGATCCTTCCTTTGTTGTTGCATCAATATTAGGGCTGTTAAAGATAGCAATTTATGATATGTTGATCTCGGTATATCCTGGCTTTTGTATTCATTGCATAAATGTGTAGCTGCTACTTATGGCCTTGGAAAGAGGATGGACAACACATCCTTCATATGAACGGGACGAACAACAAAAAACACAAAAGTTCTGTTCCTTTTGAAAAGGAACAGCAAAAACACTCAAGTGCTGTTCCTTTTGAAAAGGAATAGCAAAAATCCAAAAGTGTTGTTCCTCTTGAAAAGGAACAGCAAAAACACACAAGTGTTGTTCCTTTTGAAAAGGAACAGCAAAGACACACAAGTGCTGTTCCTTTTGAAAAGGAACAGCAAAAACACTTAAGTGCTGTTCCTTTTCATGTTCCTTTTGAAAAGGAACAGCAAAAACACACAAGTGCTGTTCCTTTTGAAAAGGAAGAACAAAAACACTCAAGTGTTGTACCTTTTGAAAAGGAACAACAAAAATCCAAAAGTGTTGTTCCTTTTGAAAAGGAACAGAAAAAACACACAAGTGCTGTTCCTTTTGAAAAGGAACAGCAAAAACACTCAAGTGTTGTTCCTTTTGAAAAGGAACAGCAAAAATAAAAAAGTGTTGTTCCTTTTGAAAAGGAACAGCAAAGCACACAAGTGTTGTTCCTTTTGAAAAGGAACAACAAAAACACTCAAGCGCTGTTCCTTTTGAAAAGGAACAGCAAAAATCCAAAAGTGTTGTTCCTTTTGAAAAGGAACAGTAAAAACACACAAGTGTTGTTCCTTTTGAAAAGGAACGAAAAAAACACACAAGTGTTGTTTCTTTTGAAAAGGAACGGCACGGACAAATACTAAAAACATATATACAAGATTTACAATTTTATATACAAAATGTGGTAATAAAAGATGAATTTCTTACTGATCTAAAGGTGAGGAAGTTTTTGCTTCCTCGCCCATAATCTCAATATTAGTATCTTGGCGTAGCTGCTGACAAAAAGATTCCCGAGTCAGCGGTTTGCGATACAGACGAACTCGGTGGCCGTTTACCTTAAATGTATATCCAGACCCATCGATTGTGATCAGAGTAAGGGTCCCATTGTCATGGACTTTTTGAATCTCGTATGGTCCCAACCAATGAGTCTGAAGCTTCCCCGGGAAATCCTGAAATCTAGAATCATATAACAGAGCCCAGTCTCCTTCATGAAATATCTTATTTTTTATCAGCGCATCATTACACTTGGCTAGCTGCTGTTGAATGAGTGCTGTATTTTGTAATGTAGAGAGCCTTGTTTCATCTAACTCATTAATTTGTTGTAATCGATTTTTCTGTGCTTCACTTAAATCCAATCCGACTTCTTGGGCAGTTCGCAGCGTTTGGATCTCGAATTCTATAGGAAAAATGGGCTGCTTTTCAAACACTAAGTGATATGGTGAATAGCCGGTGGTGCTTATCCATGTGGTTCGATAAGCCCACAGTGCCTCAGGTAGTCGGGCGGCCCAATCACGGCGATGTGAGGCAACGGTTTTTGTCAAAATAGACTCTATTACCTTATTGCTGCTCTCCACTTGCCCATTTGCCTGTGGATGGTATGGGGTAGTAATTTTATGCTGGATATGATAGTTATTGAGTGTTGCAGCTAATTTATGCCCCACAAATTGTGGTCCTCCGTCTGTAATCACTTCCCTTGGAAGACCATAACGTACAAACAAATGGAACAAAAACTGTATTACTGAATCTTCTGTAGCTCTAGGCAATGCCTCCGCTTCAACCCATTTGGTAACGTATTCAGTTGCCACCAAAATGTAGGTTCTTTGGTTTGATGGCGGGTTGATGGATCCGACGAAGTCCAGAGCCCAGCATTCGAAAGGTTCGATCACTAATTGAGGCCGCAAAGGCATTTCATCTGCTGGACCAGGTCGTCCTGCACACTGACAGCTATCACAGGCCTGAACAATTTTTTTCGCATCCTTGAAAATTGTAGGCCAGTAATATCCCGTTTGTAATACTTTATGTGTTGTTCTTCGTTTGGCGAAATGTCCTCCACATGGCCCGTCATGGCAGGCTTTCAAGATATCAAAGATTTCGTCCTCTCGAATACATCTTCTGATTTCCATATCTGCACATGTGTGAAACAAATAGCCCCCAACCCACGAAAATCGATTGCTTTTCTGAACAATCTGCTTCCGTTCATTGGGGGTTAAATGTTTTGGAAGATTACCTACTGCAAGATAGTTAGCAACATCAGCGTACCAGGGAGTCTGAACGGCGACAACAAATAAGTGTTCGTCTGGAAATTGGTCCTCGACTGCTGCTGTTTCAACTTTTGGTATTCGTGAAAGAAAATCAGCTACAGGGTTCTCCTTCCCCGGTCGATCTCTGATTGTAATATCAAACTCCTGCAACAGGATCAACCACCTAGTTATTCTTCCATTTGTAATAGGTTTATTTGCTAAATACTTAATAGAAGAACGGTCTGTATACAAAATAACGGGATAGCCTGTAATCTAGTGTCTAAATTTATTAACAGCGTGTATCACAGCTAAGAATTCTTTTTCGGTGACAGTGTAATTTAATTCAGCCGGGGCCAAATTTTTGTTGATGTAATAGATAGCGTATGGTCTTTTATCCTCTTCTTGGCCCAAAACTGCACCGATTGCTGTGTCTGACGCGTCAGTTGAAATTTGGAATGGTAAATTCCAATTAGGTCCTCGGAGAACTGGAGCTGTAGATACCAATTCTTTAATTCTTTGAAGGTTCGATCACATTTCTCTATCCATAAGAAATCAACATTTCCAGTTAATGCATGTAAAGGTGCAGCAATATGTGAATAATGTTGTATGAATCGTCTATAATACCCAGAAAAACCAAGAAAACTGCGTACCTCTGTTTGATTAGTGGGGGTCGGAACAAGCAAAAGTATTTGAATTTTAGCCGGGTCTACCTGAATACCAGCTACTGAAATATAGTGTCCCAGAATGAGTCCTTCGGTCATCATCATGTAACACTTTTCGTGACTCAAGCAAAGCCTGGTAGTGATGCAGCATTCTAGGACTTTTTCGAGAGTATCTAGAGCTGGATCAAAGTCATCTCCATATGGTGTGAAGTCATCCATGTAGACTTCCAATCCATCATTAATTAAAGCTGCAAAGATGCTAAGAACAACCCTTTGGAATGTGGCCGGAGCATTACATAAACCAAAAGGTAAGACTCGATAAGCGAACATTCCCTAGGGGCAAGTAAAGGTAGTCTTATCCTGGTCTTCAGGGGCAATCTGAATCTGATTGTATCCGCTGAAGCCATCCAAGAAAGAAAAGAATTTCTTGCCTGCTAAGGTGTCTAGTACCTGATCTATGAATGGGAGAGGGAAGTGATCTTTTTGTGTGGCTTTGTTTAGTTCTCTATAATCGACACAAATCCTCCATTTCCCATTCTTTTTAGGTACTGCCACGAGTGGGGAGACCCATTTGCTACCAGAAATAGGATAAATAAAATTAACGTCTAAAAGTTTCTGAAGCTCGGATTTTACAACATCTTTTAAATGGGGGTTGAGTCTTCTTTGCGGTTGACGAACAGGTCTTGCATCTTTCTCGATATAAATACGATGTGTGCATAGCTGGGGATCAATCCCTTTCATATCGGGATAGTCCCATGCAAATGCCTCCCGATACTTTTGTAACAGCTGGATGAGTTTTGTCTCTTGTTCTGGTGTCAGATTAGCGTTAATATTTAAAGTTTTCCCCGGTTCAATTTGCACTACTTTTCTATTAGCGACAGAAGTCACAGGTATGATTTGGTCATGTCCGTGTTTCAGGGGATCCTCCTCTAATTCATTATCAAATGCCTCTTTTATCATAAAACATTGTGCATACGATATGGATTCTGTTTGATTAATGAATTTATTGATGGCATCGTCTTCCGTTTGATCTTTGAAATCTAGCGCTTCCTGGACTGTTAATGGGGGTCTAATATTGTCAGTGATATATGAGGCAGGGTGCAGATTGGTCAGTGATGTATGAAGCGTGATGCTTGGCTGCGCTGGAGGGTACAAGATTAAATTTTTGATATCCGGCCCTCTGGTTATGGTCATGTTTCCCTGCCGGCAACCAATGTAGGCGTCAGCAGTAGCGAGCCACGGTCTACCTAGAATTAGCGGATGTCAATCTAGTCGGGTTTTTGGATTAATTATCAGGAAATCGGTCAGGTATTCCCAGGAGTCCATTGAAACCATAATATCATACAAGGTGCCTTCTGGTCTTATTACTGATCGGTCAGCTAGTTCTAACAAAGTGGAATTAGGTTCTACCGATGTAATTCTGAGCTTATGGCAAGTCGATGTTGTCAGGATGTTAATTGCAGCCCCTAGATCAACTAAGACGTTGGTCAAGGTCTGCCCACAGATTTGAACAGTGACAATTGGGTTTCCAGGGTCCTCGTATTTGACTGGCGTTTCTTTTCCTAATAGGAGGTCAGATAAGGTGTCGACTACCTGGAATTTTGGGTTAGAGGTTACATTTCTTTTTGATTTTCTGTTACATAGGTCTTTTATGGTTTTTGTATATATGGGGATATCCTATATAGCTTGAAGAAATGGAATTCTTATATACAAGTTTTGTAGTTCTCCCAGAATATCAAAATCTGGATATTGTGTTGGTCGTGGAATGGCCAATCGTTCTGGGAAAGGTGGAGGAGATGTAATTACTTGCTGATGAGCCTGGTCTTTACTTACATCTTCCTGTTGTGATGGTTGTTCTATAGGTAACTGATCTTCAATGTGAGTTGTTCTATGTCCCTCGGTTTCTATTATTCGCCCAGATCTTAACTGAAGATCATTGCATTCCTGCAGATCAGGTTCAATCTCTGAGGATTCTGTAATTTGAAGAGATTGAACTAGTCTATTATTTGGATTGGGGTTGGGTTGGGCTAGGAGCTGCGGTCTCAGGTTAGGCTGGGGATTTTGGTGTAAGGCTGGCAGAGTTGGTTGAGGGAGCGGAATTGATCCTGTTGGCTGATATGTCGATCATGGCCAGTTTGTCTGCCAGGGTGAACCTTGCGAAGTAGAAGGGGTCCATTGCGGAGGATATGCATTATTCTGCCAATATGGTGGGGGATAAGGGAAGTTTGGCCAACCAGATTGGTTCATCCAAGGATTCAGAGTAGGAAACGTTTGAGGTGACCAATTCGAAAACGGGTGCTGAGACTGGTTTTGCCAAATATTCTGTTGCTGAGCATTGAACTGTGGGGGTTGAAAAGAAGAGGAGGGGTCTGAAAACATACCAGATTTCCTTGGCTGCCATTGACAACGCTGGTTAATAAAATATGCCGATTCTGGCTCCTCTTCTGCTTCTTTGTATATTGCCTTCAAACCAGGAAGTGAGGGGCAGCTTTCAGTCAGGTGGTCCTTGGTACAGATAGCACATGTTTGAACTGTATCGAGCGGGCATTCCTTGTGGCTATGTTTCTTCCTGCATCGAGGGCAGAAAATTGCTAAATTCTGTTCCGCCTCTGCTTGCTTCTGTTTAGCCTGCACAATATCAAGCTGTGTAGTTAATGTCCCCAGGATATCAGTTTTAAAATTTTCTAGCAAATTTCCAAGTTCCACACGTGTTACTTCCTCTGTTGATGTTCTGTTATCTCTGGTAAAGCGATCATATTCTGCTGGTTTTATCCTTGTGCTACCTCTTGAGCTCCTGATACACAGATCAATGATGTCAGTGAAATTTTCCTGATAAATGTCTCCTTTCCCCATAATATTCAACGTTTCAATCCATTGTTCTTTCATACCTCTAATTAATGTGGTTTTCAATACGTTATCAGGCAGAGGCAATGATGCATAGGGAGATCTTTGCAAATTATATTGGAAACGTTCTACATATTCTTCTAGAGTTTCGTTTGGTCTGGCTGACATTTGAAAGATTTCATCTTTTAGTTCTCTTGACCTACAGTAATCCTGATATTTCTTTAAAAAGGCTTCTTTCATTTGGTCCCAATTGTTAATAACCCCACCACCTAAGCCCATAAACCATCTTAAAGCAGCCCCTTTCAGTGTGGAGGGGAACAATTTTAATTTCTGGGGATCGGTAGTGTAATCGTATCCTCTACATAATACATCAAATTCGAACAAGAATGCATCCGGATCTTCTGATGTAATGTCATGAAATGTGGGGATATGCTGGAGAGGGATGGCTTTCATGGGCGCGTTTGCTGCCAAATCTACTATAGGATATTGCAATCTGGAGGTCTGGGTGTTTGGCTGATTCTGCGCCATGGGATCGAATATATGCCATTAATCTTTAGGAATTTCCAAGAGAGTGTTCCTTGGTTGAGTAGGGGTAATCTTAACGGGGATTGTTTTGACAACACTCCCTTTATCAGGGATGATGATGGTCCCCACTGTCCGAGGTGAATGAACTCTTTCAACGAGGATTTTTGCAGCGCTTCCTTTATCTGGGCTATTTAAAGGCTGGTTTAGTTCAATAAGAGATCTAGGTTCCCCGATTTCCCCTGTTTCTCCTCCTCCTTCGCAAAGGTTACTAAGATTCCCTTCGTGCAATAGTCCAGGAGTCAAATTTTCAATTTCTTGAAAATCCTACTCCTCTGTCTGACTATGCACCTCAGCAAAGGCTTCAGATGGTGATTTCGAGGCTTGAAGGGAACTAGTAGGCTGTTTAGAATTGATTCTTCTATAACCTACTGATGGCTGAGATTCGGCTTTCTTATAGATTTCTTCTATGAAGGTCATTCGTCCAAGGGTCACCGGCCCCTTGGCTTTTTCGACTTTAGATGGAGGCTTTTGATTTTTTTCTGGCTTTTTCTGCTTAGTCATGCACTCCAATTAAACTGCTAAATCCTATTTCACCAATCAATTCTGCTAGGAAAGCAGACGGTGGAGCAGGCCTTTTACATGCTCCGCACACAGGTTCTTACCTTCCATTTTTAAAATCCAATTCTCCCCTGGTAGATTCGCACACTACCCTGTTTAAAAACAAATGGCTATACCCTTCCTCGGCAATGGCGCCAAAATGTAGAGCTGTAACAAGGGCCTTTTTCACCTCTAGTTATCTCACATTACAAGTCAATCCGGGAGTGTTTTTTTATTGTGAAGGGTATCTCGATTTGAGGCTGTTTGTCAGAGTAATGCTTAGTAGTATAGGTCTAAGAAATACAAGAGTAAATGGATGCTAAGCTATGCTAAATTACTTTTGCATAAAGAAATCACACACGGCAACTTTGTCAGTCAAGGGTACGGAAGCAGTAACCCATCCCTTTAAAAACTGATGAAGGAAAAGGAATTAGAGTATGGATCATAGATCTGGGAGCATAATAGCGTCTGTTGTGTCTCACGACAGCCTTGATCCTCCTCCCACACAATACCAATGAATGCAAGTAAAAAGGAACAGCAAGAAAGCAGAATGGAACAGCAATTCAGAAATG
>APFE030632098.1:106933-127410 GCA_000404065.3 Pinus taeda | reverse complement strand
CAATTGTTTTATATAATGCTCATATTATAGTACATATGTCATGTCATTAGAGTATAGATTGATATAATGGAAATTGTACAAATTGTACACATGTTACTTTTACATATTATTTTCAAAGTTATATTTTTAATTTTTTTTTGTAAATTAAAAAATAAAACCCATAAAAATTGTCTATTCAATACTTTTCACCAATGAAACAAATGGAATTTTTGAATTTAATTACAAACCATTTCTATTTATGGTACATAGTAATTAATATATAATGTCATTTTTCAAATTATTTATATTTATTATACATAGTAATTAGTGATATAGTACATAGTAATTAATAATAGAGTACACATCAATTCTTGCCATCATTACACAATAAGAGGGGAGACATTTCAAACAATCATATTTGAGATAAATAGAAATAAATTTTATTTAAAAATAATGAATTTAATTTCATAATGTTAAATTTTGGATAGATTTTATTTTTTTATTTAGTAAAAACAAAACTAATAGCAAGTCAATGGAAAAGTGAATACGTTATATTGTGCGAGCAACAAGTATAATAAGATGGGGCATTGCACATGCAAGGAAAAAGTGTTTGTAGAATATATAATACTAATCATGCAGTTGTGTTATGTATTATGTAAAGATGTGAAAAGTGGGATCATAGACATAAAACAAGCGCAAAGATCCAAATATGATTTTTGACCTCAATTTGGTGCTATTCTTCATTGAATTCTAATGATAATTAACAAATTTAGAAAGGAATAATGGTTAAAATCTATATAACATATGAAGGATCAAACAAAAACACATGTATTTCAATACACAAAGTTAAGTAGGAATAATTTTCAAGCATGATATATAATTCTATTTGACATATCTATAGAGGAGAAAAAACCGTTGGCATAGAGATCCAAACTATATTCAATAGCGTGCCTGCCACTAAGTTGTTTGAACATATGAACATAAAAGATCTTTGATTGAACAAGATGATTGGAAAAGCCTATAGAATATATTGGTGAAATACATGATTATAATGAAACGCAAGAAGAATATCGCAGGCAATGCTCTAGCACAAATTCTTATTTGTTCTTTCTTTGAATATGAAGAGGTGTGTTTTGCAGCTATTAACATAACTAGTCAAACTGATTGGTTCATTAGCCTTGGCCATCAAACTGGTTGAAAAACTCGATTTTTTGAGCGGCCCACTAGGTTTTTGGTTTGACTAGCCATAAATTGGCTGGTCCCTTCATAAATTGGCCGGTTTATTACCAAGCCAACTACGGACCCCACAGAAAGCAATTTTGTGAGTTTTGATGTTGTTTTGAGGGAAATTTGGCATCGTTTCCCTCCAAAAAAAGCTTCCCCTCTCATTTGCCTCACACATATCAACCCTAGCAACACTAGCAATCCATGGTAATGTTAATTTATTAAAGTAAAAGTGACATTTCCTTTATTTTTCATTTTCATCTTTTTATTTAATTTTTAAACATTACGATGAAATGACTCGGGATATTTGAGAGTAGTTTCGACCTTATTGGATTTCGTATGGAAAAACTAGAATTTTAGGGTTCACTCAAAATTCAATAGGCTTAATGGTTTTCAAGATTTCATGGTTTGGGGGTTTGCAATGTTTCCATTTGATTCTATCATATGCATGAGGGTATGAGATTGGCGTTTGATCAAGAGCATGAAGCTAACCTTGATGTTGTTGGCATTGATTTTTGAACTTTGTTGATGTTGGTGGTATTAATTGTTGGAACTCCCGTAACATGGCCTTAACAAGAATGTACCCTTTACTTAAAGGAAAATAATTGGTTATGTATGCTATAAGCTTTTTCTACCACATTATAAGGTTGAGGAGATGAACCTTCAACTCAAACCAAAATCATTGGTTAGGCATGTTAAACTTTTTCAATTTCTATCATATTATAAGGTTGAGCAATCCAAGTCTGAAGACTTTGAGCGAGATAATGTTTATGTATCTCTTGCTAATGATCCCATTTTTAGTAGCGGTGAATCAATGATGAGTTTCATGAGTGATCATGTTGATTACTGATTTGTAGCTTTGATGTCTATTTCTACTATTACTACTACCACTACTGCTAAGGTTGTAGAGGAGTTCTAGGAGTCCTCAAACACTTAGCCAGATTATTTATGTAGCTCATGTTGATGATCCCTTGTCTAGTAGTGGTGATGAGTTTGATTATGATGAGGAGTGGTCATGCTAATCACTGATATGTAGACTTGTAGTAGGAGAGTGACCCCATAGTTTATAACATTGTTTTTGGACTCTATAGGCCATTTAGAGCCTCATTGATTATGTATTTTGTTGTTGATATGTATTGCACTCGGTGCCAATTTTGATATATTCACCTTTACCTGGTATATAGATGAGGAAACTTTGCATATTTTATCTCTGTTGGTTTGGAATCATGGTTTTAAATCTTAAAAATAGTTTTTTTCATTAAAAACTAATTATTTCATGTATTTTTTTAAAAACCAGTTCATTGAGATATGACCAGTCCCAGTTTCAAACCTGGTTTGATAGGTGGACCGGTCCGATTTTTAAAACTATGGTTCATAGTGATTATCCATTATCTCATATATCAATACATTTAATGCATCACTGTTGCACTGTTAGCTTTTGGGTTTGCTTTGAAAGTGTTTACACTATGCTAGGTGTACATTTTATGTGATGTGGGGTGCATGGTAATACCCTAGACCCTTCTTGAATTTCTACACTATTTTGTTTGATTGACATTTGGAGAGCTTATTGTAGGTGGATGCTTGTTCTTGGGATACATTTTAAACGGGCTGCACTTCTTATGGATGTAGTTATCTTATGTTGCAGTTAGCATCTTCTACATAGACATATGTTGAAGAGGAGGGTGCTTGGCATAGGAGGTTGATCTATGTTATGGAGGAGTGCTAGGTGATGGGTTCTCATATAACTTCTAATTTCTTAGCATAGAAATGAGAAACTATGCATTTAATTATCAATCTAGTGATTGTTTGGAACTTTGTGAATAGTTGTGCACCATACATGCTAATAAAATATGTTGAGTGCCAATGAAGTTGCAGTGTTAATCAATAAATTAATTACAAAATGTAGGTGTTAATGATCTTTATCAAGTCACTAGGTAAAATAAACAAGAATTGGAGGTTTCACATAATCGCTGAAATTGAAATACTAACTATTGTTGCAAAATTAAAATACACTTGGAAGAATTGGGTGAACTGTGCCGATTGCCTACTCTTAGCCACCGACCGGGATCATGATAGAAGTACAATATAGAAAAGAAGATACACAAGGAGAGAATAGTGGTGGATTGTGCCAATTTTCTTCTCAACCATTTGCAGGCATTGTATGAAAACACATTGTAGCAAAGGAGAGGAAATCTAATTTAATTTGCATAAAGGAGAGAAGTTCAGGAAAGTAGTTCATGAAAGTAAAAAACACACTTGTAGGAAAATAAGTAGTTTGATGACTCAATCAAGCTGTTTGTCCAACCCTCAATTTTGTAATGGAAACACATGTTGCAAATAACTGATAAATGCTGAAACACTGTCAGACTAGAAATTCAATAGTAAAGCTGCAAACCAATAAATTATTAAATTGCAAAATGAAATTGATGAGCAAAAGTTACGAAACAAAATCTTTAGTTAACTAATTTCAAATGAACTGTAATTAAAGAAAACTAATTTGAACTACAACAAAAGTAGTACCTAACTAAGGAAATTCAATAGTAAAGCTACAAACCAATAAATTATTAAATTGCAAAAATGAAACTGATGAGCAAAAGTCACGAAACAAAATCACTAATTAACTAATTTCAAATGAATTGTAATTAAAGAAAACTAATTTGAACTACAGCGAAAGTATTACCTAACTAAAGAGGGGGCCTACCTCCTTAGGGAAGGCATTGGTTAAACGTTCAACAAAATACCTATGCTATCAATGCATCATGTAGATGGATCGAATTAAAAAGGAAATAGTTATTTTGTATTAACAACAAAGTAACAAAAGGATATTACAATTCTTTCCCTCAATTCTCCCCTCTCGCTCCAGCGGAGCAAAGTATTTATACATTGTTTAGTTATAATATTTAGCATGGAGGTTGATGATAGCCATGGGAATCTTTGATTCTCAAGCTGTCTCTCTTTGTTACAATAGTATAGACGAAAGATAGGTTAAGCAACGAGTCTCGAGTCATTGGCCACCTCAACCGACAGAAGTTAGTCAAAACTGTTGTGGTCGAATATCTCCTAGCAACGACTCTTTTGTGGCTACCCATGTTGGGTAGTGGCAAGTTGTCGGTTTGCCTTTTTCATTAACTAATGTTGGCAACTAGGTTATGGTGGTTGATTAGTATTGCGGCACTTGAACTGTCACAACAATTGTTAGTCACTGCACAAAGGTGTTGCAACCATGCAAAGATGTTGTAGGTTAACGTGGCTCGAGCCTTAAATTCCGAATATATATATATATCATCTATTGTTAGCTACTGCACGGAAGGTGTTGCAACACGCAGAGATGTTGTTAGCTTAAAGTGGTTCGAGTTTGTCTTCGAATTCGACGACCTTAAATCGGAAAAATTTCGACGAGTTTATATATATTATTTTGTATTGCAACCATGCATATGTTTGTAGCCTAGTCATGTGGTTTGGTTTGTCTCGATTCGATGACTTGATATCAAAAAAACCAATATGAATTCGAAAAGTTATATATATATATTATATATTATTTTTTTAATATATGTGTAGCTTTATCAAAATATTTATATTATTAACCATATTCTATTTTAATTAAATTTTTTTTATATTAGTTATTTTTTTCTAAAATAATAAAATATTTATAATTTAATATTTAATATTAATTTATAATTTTATAAATTTAAAAATCAATATCATTAATCTTTTAATATTTTTTTTTAATATTATTATATATAATTGTATTGTGATATTAAATTAAATTATATAAATTTAAACATAATTATTAAACTCATATCTATATATATATATATATAATATTCTATTTCAATTGACTAAGTCTTTTGGTTGGCAGCTTCAGATGTTATGCATGTCCACTGGTAGATCTCGCAGATCCCCACTCACGACATTGCAAACAACCATATGGTCACACTCTCAAGTTTGAACTTCTCAACTTATAGAGTTATGAGACTAGTGATGATGCCAACATAGGCTTCATAATCGATGCAGAGGAGCCACAACAAAGAAGAAATTGTAAGGGAATATGAGCGATGTTTAGTGTGCCATGATGTTTAGCGCTGAGGCTTTAGTCCTTTTTGAAAAAAATGAAAACCCTAGTTGAACCCAAAATTTAAATGAACACATTCAATTTGGTTTTACGTTAGGTGAATTTCGAATTTCTACCTTAAAATTTGTTGAACTTAGTGACTTGGTTGTAGCTGCTATTGTTAGAGGTATCGCAACCACTGTTGTTAGAGGTGTTGTAGCAACTAAAATGTGTTGCAACAATTACGACCAACAACTCGATGTGTTGCAACCACAAGGGCTAATTCATGACTATGCATTACTAAGTTTTATGGATAGCCTTTTTGCTCTCTATTGTCAAATAGACTCCTCTCTTATTCTAGAACCCATTCTACAAGAAACTAGCATCAACACTAATGAGTTCGACCTTTGATCTCCCACTTCCATCCCACACACTATAAAGGAGACTCACCAAGCATGCATCATACAAATTCCACTTGTATCCAACCACTACAAATACTAGGGTTTCATCCCATGAGACTTAAGTTTATCTCACACCAAGACTTCAAGACAAAACCGAGCCCTCATAGTCTTCTCTAAGCTTTATTTTACACAAACCATAAGTCTTCAAACTTTTTGTATCACACAAGCACAAAGACTCCAAGACAAGTACATCAAGTTTACAAGCACACACTTCAATAATTTGTTATGGCAAAGGCTCTCTCCTCCCTTTATATAAGATAGGTGAAAATGGCCAACAATAGAAATGTGGACTAAGTCCACAACCTACTAGTTGCTAGACTACATCCGCAAGTGGAGCACTCTCTACCAAGAAAGTACACATCACTAGGTGTTTAAGCACCACCTTTTAAATGGAGCACTCTCTAAGATATGCTTCTACATGTCAAACACTCCTCATCACGAGGTTGCATGGTCTACAAGACAAGCTTTGACACTCCATGTGTGTACCAATCCACAACAACCTCCAGTGGAGAATCCTCCAAGAAAGACTCCCTCAAGCAAGCAAGACTCCCTCAAACCAAGCACTCTACCTCCACATATATGCCATGTGGTCCAAATGTTCCAAGAGAGCCAAGTTTCCTTAATCCTCATCACTAGTGATGGGCATCCAAGATGGCATCTTTTCTGCATTTATTCACCACCTTTTGGCTACCCTTTTTTCTACCTTCACATTGCCTTTACAATCCATTTTGGGTACAATGCATTTTGCTAAGGTGTATTGTTCCTTCAATTATGTAACCAAAATAATATCGAGTGCAATACATCTATGAACCAAAAATACATCAACAAACAAGCTCTAGATCGCCCCTAGCATCCAAAAAAATCATGCTACAACGAATACCTACATATCATCAAAATCATTGCTTATCTTGGGATCTTTGTCATTAATATCACCCTCTAAGCACTAACATAAGATAGAAAAAATGTAGCATGTCAAGTCAAGATTTTGTTTTGAGTGATGGGTACATTTTTAGTAGGGTCATGATAGAGGAGTTCGACAACTATTGTCACTAACATCAAGGTACATTGAGGGCTTGGTGCTCTTGATTAAATATGAGTTCTATACCCTAGTACATGACAAAATCTAATGAAAACATTGCAATCCTCTGAATCCTGAAATCTTGAAAAGCCCGCTGGATTTTGAGTGAGATCTAAAATTCTACTTTTTCCATATGAAATCCAATGAGGTCGAAACCAATCTCAAACATCTTAAGTCATTTCAGGGTAATGTTAAAGTAAAAGGACTTTACTTCAAGAATTTAACATTACCATGAATTGCATGTCAATACTAGGGACATAGGCTTCAATATTGGGATGTCGCACTCAAAAATTCTTGTTTCTTTAAAAAAAAAATTGTGTTTCGAATGCCTTTGTGGAATTGTTTTTGTGAAGAAAAGCTAGGGAAAATCGCTCCCAAATGGGAGCAATTTGGGAGCGCAGTCCCTGAGTGCTTCCATCTAGAGCGTGATTTGGGAGCTGGACCGGAGGGTGGTGCTTCCTCGTAGCATTGAGAAGGCCAATGTTGACTTGGATGGAAAGCCTATATTGAGCTTTTCTCCTACAGTACTCTTATGCCCAATTGAATTTTTGGTTGGCTAGATAGCTTGGTTGATGCTTTGCTAAGCCTTTGTATTGCTGGTTAGGATTTGTTGTTGATGGTGGATGCTCTAACTAGGGTTTTGAAAGCAATCGGAGAGTCCTTACTTGGAATGAGCTCATTGGACTTGTATCAGCTTGGTTGGGTTGAATTGTGGTACTGTATTTTATCTTCATTTGTGTAAAATACAAGTGTACTCACTACTGTTTCTGTTTTAAATTTACATCTTTAGGTTTGGAAAATCAGACAATGGTTACCAATTGTTACGAGTAATTTCATAGCTGTTGTAATGAGCTGATTTGGTCGCACAGCATAGTAATTTTTTTTTTTTTTTTTAAGCATGCCTAGATGAAATTAGAAATCAGATTTAGTGCTGTTTCAAATCTTTGATATTTTTATGTTGGTTGGTTGAGATTGTGCCCTAAGGGATGTGATATTCATTTCTCCTTCAAGTGCATTTTGTGTTTACAGAGTTGAAATATATGCTGGTGTAATAAACAGTTCTGAGTCAATTATGATGCTGAAAGTTTGTTGAAATAAATCCAAGGAAATTCAAGTAAATGAGGTGAAATTTTAAAGTGTTTTATAGTTCAGATTTGGAACTTTCCACATGCATTAAGCCATGTTCTATGGGGATTTTCTTTTACTAGACTGGAAAATATGTATGCAATTTTTACAATTCAAGTCCTTGTGCTTCGAAATAACATGCAGGGCAATCCCTCATTCAAATCCAAGAGCTGCAGTAGATCCAGTGAGATAAACAAAATTGCATGTAAGCATCACAAATGAATCCTGCTTCTCACTCATGTTGTGAGAAGCCATGGTTAATTCTATACTGGAAAAGAGCAGTCACTAAACAATGCAAGAGAGAACTGAGGCTGAATTTTCAGGAGGGATACTTTGAGCCATACTAGCAGTACCCAATAGTACCTCAGTCATTGCTTATTTCCAGAAATATTAGGTGAATATAGATAAAAAAAGCCCATCTTAGCAGTAGGCTGTACACCCCGCCCAAGAATACTCCAGGGACGCTTCTTCCCAGTAAACATTATATAAAAAGAGTTCAGATAACATCTTTACAAGTTCATTTTAGATTGCTTCTTACCAGAAAATATTTGAATAGTATAGATGAAAAAAATCCCATGCATCATCTCTATAAATTCTATTTTCAACTTTGAACTCTATTACTATTCTGTTCCAGTATCTTTTCAAGTTTATTTTAAATCGCTTCTTGCCAGAAAATATTTGAATAGTATAGATGAAAAAAAGCCCAGACGGCGTCTTTATAAATTTCTATTTTCAACTTAGAACTCTATTACTATTCTATTCCAGTTTACCTAAAACAGAAGGTATTTACGGGGTCAAAGTTCTTGTTGAAAAAGCGATAGCCATGCAAAGAACATATGCGTAGCATCCAAGAACAGGGAAATGTGACATGGGATCACAAACATGATCTAAGCTCAAAGTGTTTATAAGAACAATTCCAAATATGAAATTTCAAACTCATTTTGGCAATATTCTTCACTGAATTCCAAGAACCAGAATAATTAAAAAATATTCCAAACGGAATTCATGGCAGATAAGATATGGCATAGAAATAAAAAGGATTCAAAGCACATTCAAACAAAAACAAATGTAAGTTTCAATATACAGTATTGAAAATAATACTTTTACACGAAGTATTGAGAATAATATGTAAACAAGGATTCAAATATAATTCATGCCAAAGAAAATAAAAAGGATTTAAAGCAAATTCAAACAAAAGTAAATGTAAGCTTCAATACATAGTACTGAGAATACTTTTACACACAGGAGTGATAATATGTAAACATGATAATTATATCTTTTGACATATGGAGAGAGGAAACAAAATGACAGCATAGAAATCCAAACCAATTAACACAATTTGACATAATGTTGCTTTAAATTTGAATGCACAGAATGGATCATATTTTGAAAAAAGATGTTAGGAAAGCATATAGATTATACTGGTAAAAGATAAGAATCTAATGATGCAATACAAGATGAATATAACAGGCGTTACACAGATCTTCATTCTAAACTTTCACCCATATGAAATGAGGTCCCTTTCTTGCAACGTTTAGCCATAATTTAAATTTACACATTTAATAGTTTACCCCTGGCACTAAGCTACGGCCTTTCAGGATTTTCCGATAGTAGGATGGAAAAATCTGTATATACAGTTATCACAATTCTAAGGCTTCCAGTTTAAGGACATACCGGGCAATCTCACATCCAAATCCACGTGTCCCACAAGATCTAGCGAGAAACAGCAGAGCACATAGGTATCACAAATGAATCCTGCTTTGTACTCGTGCAATGAGATGTCATTGCTAGTTCTAATCTGGCGAAGAGCAGCAGCAGGGAACTGGTTAGGATTTTCAGCAGGGAACTATGCAGAAGCGGTATGAAGTCATCTTTGCAGTATCGACCAGAACACCGGAGGGCCCACTGTTTTGTCCCAAAATGATACTTGCCAGCAATCTCTCCTACCCCATGACAAACAGACATGGACCCAAACCAGTGACCCACCAAATCCATGACCTCCACACTTGCATACACTGAAGTTGCAGTCACCACCTTTTGCGGAAACAGATCTTGAAGATAAATTGCAGACTGCTATAACATATTTCAAGACAGACAAAAGGGATTAGGGCTAGGGTATTTCACTTAAAATTGAATAATGCACCATGTACTTACATTGAGCAAATTACATATATACATTATGTGTTGTCTTAAGATAAAGAAACTGTCTTGGACACACAATCAATTGGTTAAGAGAATATCTCAACCACACACCAACCTAGAAATCAAATAGATCTAAACAACTCCTACAGAATAGGAACAAACTCTTTTACATAGAAAGAATCACATCCGAGCCAAGTAAGAATTATATTTTCAAGTCGCCCCTTTAATGACTATTTGTTCTGATCTCAATCAACAAAGATCTACATCTGTTCCAATCTGCCAATTACACGTTGTACCTTGTTCATGCAAATATCATAAAATTGTCGATGTCCATATTAAGGAACAACCATCTACCAGAGTGCATGGGTGTTCAACTGCCAGTCTACTAGGAAGTCCTTCACATACACGGTTCATCCAACTTCTCGATGAACTCCTCCTAAATATAAAACCTCACCTCATGGAGTCTACAACCAATATGGTCCACCCAAGTATATCCATCCCGCATGACACACTCTTCCAGGGTGTTAAAAACTCTTTAACAGAGGGAACACATAACAAAGGGGTAAGCATGCCTCTTTAGGTCTTTGTTAAAATTGGCAATTAGGGCCAAATTCCACCTCATGACAACTCATATGATGGAGATGATTATTGCATTGGATTCTTCTTTTTGAGAAATCCAATATTGATATAAAGATCATCTCATTTTGACAAGCATAAATGGAATTTTGAATTTATTCTCTCTCATGCACAAATTGTGAAGGTTGGACTTAGTTAAATGTAGGCTCATAATAGATGTGTCTCCTCACCCTCAACGAAATGTATAAATAGGTATGACCTTTGTGTCGTTTGGACATCATCTAAACACATCACATCATCTCTCTCCTCTCTTGATTGGTTTGTATAGCTCAAGGACAACCTCTCTCTCTCTTCTTCGCACGTGTGGCAGGAGGTTGAAGTTTTGGACTATTTTGGAGGTCGAAAAGTTCAGGAAACAGGGCCGCGTTGACCATTGCTTACTTGGGTGATTTTTGACCAGCGTTGACCTCGATCTTGAGGGCAAAATTCTGATTTATGAAGGCTGCATTGATTGACACAGTTTTCGAGGTGATTGGGACAATTTGACTTCAATGTTGAATTCAATTTTTGACTGTAGAAATTACAACATTGTATGATTGAGTTCACTGAATTATTTTTTGGTTGACTTTGACCCTCTTGTAAGGCCGAATTCTTCTGCTATTGACCGAGCTGCTTGGAGGGCATTTTGGGGCTGCTTTGACAACTGTTGACTTTTTGGTTAGGGCTACAATTGAATGCTGTTGATTGCTGATTTGACATCACTGTTTTGGGCATGCAATTTTAATATTTGTACTCTCTCTCTGTACTGAACTATTGAATAATAATAATAAGAATATTAGATCAAAAGATTTCCTCACATTGGGGTTTGTCTTTGGCATCCGCCATATCTTGTGTTCTCTTGTCTTGGCTTGTCTTTTGCACATGTTTTAATATTCTATCTACATTTACTGTCAATGTGTTTAAGTTAATGTGATTGCTACTGAATATAATTGGAAAATTTCATTGGGATGATAAGGAACATTGAAGTAAATTGTGTTAAAACATAGAACATACCATTGTTATCTAAAATTAACATGGTATCCGAGCTCAGGTGAAGACAAAGCCCAAGTAAGAGTGAATCAAAGCAATTTCTAAGTGAAGCTGTTGGACAAGGACTTGGACCTAGTCCCAATAATGACTACATCTTACGTCAAATCCGAGGACAAGCTTAAGGAAAAATCCGACTATCATGCATGGAAGATGTCTCTAGATTTGACATTGGAAGAAAATGATGCTATGGACTATGTCAAAGGAAGAGTAGTGGAGCCTCCTTCAAATGCATCCACAATTGCACAAACAAAGTATAAGAAAGGTGAGGTTAAAGCTCGGAAAATTATTGTTGATTCTATTCACAAGCCTTTGGTTGCCTATATTTTGGATTTGGAAATATCTAAGGAGATGTATGACAAATTGGTTGGGATGTTCAAAGTAAATAGTGCAAATCAAGTTCTCTTTCTCAAGAACAAGTTGAAAGACATCAAGATGGATAAAGGAGAATCCATCCAATCCTAATTCATGAGGATTATTGAGATCTAGAATGATCTCCTATCTATTGGAGAAGTCATTGGTGACAAGGAGCTCATTCTTATTGCACTTGGAGGCCTTACAAGAGAATAGGATGTGTTCAACACTACCATACTCAATAATGACAAGATTTCGGGATTTGATGAATTATTGGCTAGATGCACTCAAGAAGAAATAAGGATGATGGAAAGAGACAAGCCTTCAAATGGAAACAATCCTACCGCTTTCTCCACTCATTCTAAGAGGAAGAACAATGCTGGCCCAAGAAATCAAGGTCAAGGGTTCAAGCCGGGATTCAAAGAAGGAAGAAAATGAAGATGCTTCAATTGTAATAGGTTTGGCCACTTCGCTAGAGAGTGTCCTCACAAGAAGGATATTCCAAGAGATGATGAAAACAATAACAACAACTTCAAAGGCAATGACAATTAAAGGAACAACAGGTTCAATAACAAAGGAAAGAGGAATGCTCCCGCTGCTCGAAATGGAAATAGTTGTCCTCCCAAGAAGTCAAGAAACTCCAGGTATGAAGAAATTAATGTTGTATAGCAAAAATAATTTTATCTTATTTCCGCCCTCACCACTACCTCTCCTCCGGATACATTGGATCATTGATTGATTAATAGTGGTACCTCAAGGCACTTCACTGGGTACAAGGAGACCCTCTCAAACTTGGTTGAAAAGATGAATATGGAGATTATACTTGGGGATAATGCCACTTATCTCGTGAAAGGAATTGGGATTGTTACTCTTCACTGAAATCAAGGTCAAACTTTTCATTTACAAGAAGTACTATATGTACTTGATCTAAAAAATAACTTGGTCTTTATTTTTGCAATGGAAGATAAAGGTTTCAAGGTGACATTCATTGATGGGAAGATTTGTGTTTGGCAAAGGAACCCAAGAGATGCATTCATTCTTGGATTTAGGGTTGAAGGTCTTTATCAGGTTGGAGGAAGTCCGTTGGGAGCAATGACTTGTGATACTTCTCTTCAATCCGAATTATGGCACCGAAGATCTGCTCACCTTCATTTCAAAGCCTTACATGATGTAAGGAAGATGGTCACAGGGATGCCCGAATTCAATTTAAATGATGGAGGTGTTTGTCAGGGATGTGGAGCTGGAAAACATACAAGGGGGCCATTTCCCTCAAGTGAAACTTAAACCACCGATATTCTTCAATTGGTCCATTCTAATCTATCATATATGTTACCCATGACATCTTTGGGTGTACATTTGTACTTTGTTATTTTTGTGGATGACTTCTCTCGCAAAACATGGATCTATTTCTTAAAGAAGAAAGATGAAATGTTCAAATGGTTCCGCTCTTTCAAAGCCTTGGTCGAGTATCAAACAGGGAAGAAGATCAAAATATTAAGGAATGATAATGGGACCAAATGAGTCAAATGAATTCAAAGACTATTGTAGAGAGGCTGGGATTAAGAGGGAGACCACTATTGCATATACTTCTGAACAAAATGGTGTTGCCGAAATGAAGAATCGTACTATCATAAAAGTCACCCGTGCTATGCTTCATGATCAAGGTATTCTGAAGTTCTTATGGGGAGAAGTTGCCAACGCTGTTGTATATGTTGAAAAAAAATGCCCACATTAAGATTTGCACTTCAAGACACTTGAAGAAGTTTTCACCAGTAAGAAACCCGATGTTTCTCATTTTAGAATTTTTGGTTGTCTCATATATTTTCATGTGCCGAAAGAGAAAGTAAACAAACTAGATGCATTTGGGAAGAAATGAAAGTTTGTGGGCTACAGTGAAAATTCAAAGGCATATAGAATCTACATGCCTGACCAAAGGGAAGTGGAGTTAAGTCATGATGTCACTTTCGATGAAGATTCCGCTCTTAGAAAGATCCGACATCTTCTTATCCCCAGGAAGGACAATGATGATGTTGATGCAGAAAAGCAGGATGAATCTCTATCTAATGAACTGATGCCTGATGTGGAAGGTCGGATGGATCCCATTGATCCACCTCTTAGTGAGCCCTCTACTTCAAGAAAAAGGCCTTTTGTGGCTCAAAGATAATCTTGAAGATGTTGAGAAACATATTGCACCACGAGGGACATTTCGTGGAAGCAAGAGGCCAAATAGGTACCAAGGGTACTTAAATGCCATGAGGACCATTGTACAATCTGAGTCTTGTACATTTGAAGATGCAGTGAAATAACAAGTTTGGAAGGATGCGATGAACGCGGAGTATGAGTCGATCATGATGAATGATGTCTGGGATGTAGTTCCTAGACCCAAGGACAACTCTGTGGTCACTTCAAAATGGTTCTACAAGATCAAACATGGAGTTGATGGAAGTGTTGAAAAGTTCAAGGCCATATTTGTTGTTCAAGAATTCTCTCAAAAGGAAGGAGTAGACTATGATGAGATATTTGCACTAGTTTCCTGATATACCACCATCTATTCGATCATAGCCCTTGCTACCTCGCAAGGATGGAGCTTACACCAGATGGATGTCAAAACTGCCTTCTTGCATGGTTCACTTAAGGAAGAAGTCTACGTGGAACAACTCGAGGGGTTTGAAGTTCAAGATCGTGAGACACATGTATGCAGGTTGAAGAAAGCTCTCTATGGGTTGAAGCAAGCCCGTAGGGCTTGGTATGAGAGGATTGATAACTATCTTCTGAAGCTAGGATCTGCAAGGAGTGATGCTGACTTGAACCTATACTTCAAGGTTGTAAAGGACAAACCTCTCATTATGGTCCTTTATGTGGATGATCTCTTTCTGACAGGTGATGACCCTCTCATTCATCCATGCAAGAGGGAGTTGGCTTTTGAATTCGAGATGAAGGACCTAGGACTAATGCATTATTTCCTAGGGCTAGAGGTCTGGAAAAAGCCAGGTGAGATTTTCCTTTCTCAAGGAAAATACATTGTGAAGCTACTTGAGAGAAGTGGGATGGTGGACTGCAAGTCTGTGACTACTCCGATGGAACTCAACTTTAAGAAGCTATGCGGAAGTGTTGCTGGGCCCGAATTAGTGAACCCTTCCGAGTATCGCCAACTTGTGGGGGCCGTTATGTTTTTGGTCAACTCCCGTCCTGACATATGCTTCGCTGTGAACACATTGAGTCAGTTTATGGTCGAGCCTCATCACATTCATTGGATTGTTGCTAAGAATTTCTTGAGATATCTCTGGGGCACAATCTACTATGGATTGAGATACACTACCAGGAACTTAAGGCTACATGGATATTCATATGCTGACTGGGCTGGCAGTGCGGTGGATCATAAGAGCATGTTTAGGTGCTACTTCTCTTTGGGGTCTGCTTCTATATCTTGGATGAGCAGGAAGCAGAAATAAGTTGCTTTAAGCATTGTCGAGGCCGAATATTGCGAGTATGGCTTGTTGTGAAGTAGTTTGGTTGAGGAAGCTCTTCAGTGAGCTATTTGAGCATGTGCTAGATACCATCGTGATCTTCTGCGACAACTAGAGTGGGATTTACCTATTAGAGAATCCCATGTTCCATGACCGCTCCAAGCACATTGATATCAGGTACCACTTTATCCAGGATATGGTACAACAGAGAGCAATAAGGCTCCAACACATTAGAACATATGAGCAGGTCGTAGACATTCTCACGAAGCCTTTGGCGAAGGTCAAATTCTTAACCTTCTGAGAGAGACTTGTAGTCGTGGAACGACTCTCCTATGAGGGTCCCGTATGAGTTGAACATTGAGCTCTAGGAGCTCCTGGGGGCTTGTGGCACTTCTTGGAGCTATGAGCGACCATAGGGTGAGTGGTTCACCTTCCCCTAATGGTGCACTGAATACAGGGTGAGTGGTTCACCTTCCCCTTTGATACCCCATTATGATTGACATGTGTGTAGGGTGAGTGGTTAACCTTCCCCTACAATTGAAATATGCATAGGATGAGTGGTTCACCTTCTCCTATGGCATATGAGTAGGATGAGTGGTTCAACTTCTCCTGCTGATGCCTCGACACACATCCTACCCATAGAGCCCTTGAATCATGAGAAGTACCTCTCATCTGGTCAATGAGTTGGGGTTAGGGACCATATCACTGTCGATGGATGCATCATGTACTGCCATACTCCCTATAACTAGGATGCATGGTGTTCAACAACTTGATCTGGGATCAAGGACTGACTTTAGTCAGTGGAGAGTGGTATGATCTTATGACTCACTCTTGATCACTTCATTATTACTTCATGGTTTAGCAGATCAAAGCAAGGAAGTGATGACAGGGATGGTTCAGGATGACAGGTTGGCATGATGATGACAGATGGATTGACAAGTTGAATTCTCCCTAGTTGAGAGGGAGTGTTAAAATTGGTAACTAGGGCCAAATTCCCTAGATGATTATTACATTGGATTCCTCTTTTGAGAGGTCCAATCTTGATATAAATATCATCTCATTTTGATAAGCTTAAATAGAATTTTGAATTTATTCTCTCTCATGCACAAATTGTGAAGGCCGACCTCAGTCAAATGTAGGCTCATGAAGTCTAATAGATGTGACTCCACACCCTTAACGAAGTGTATAAATAGGAGTGACCTCTCTTTCATTTGGACATCATCTAAACACATCACATCATCTTTCTCCTCTCTCGATTGGTTTGTACAGGCTCAAGGATTAAATTGGAGGCCGAAAAATTCAGGAAACAGGGAATCGTTGACCAATGTTGACTTGGGTGATTTTGACCAACATTGACTTCTATCTTGAGGGAAAAATTCTGATTTCTGAAGGCCGCATTGGTTGGCATAATTTTTGAGGTGATTGGGATAGTTTGACTAGTTTGACTTCAACGTTGACTTCCACCTTTGACTATAGAAATTATAGCAAAGTTTCACTAAGTTGACCGAACTATTTTTGGGTTGAATTTTGACCCTCTTGGAAGGCCAAATTCTTCTACTGTTGATCGAGCTGCTTGGAGGGCATTTTGGGGATGTTTTGACCACTGTTGATTCTCTGTTAGGGCTACAGTTGATCGCTTATTTTACAAGACTGTTTTGGGCATGTAATTTTGATATTTGTACTCTCTATCTCTCTGCTGAACTATTGAAGAATAATAAGAATATTTGATCAAAGGGTTTCCCCACATTGGGGTTTGTCCATGGCATCCACCATATCTTGTGTCCTCTTGTCTTGGCTTGTCTTTTGCACATTTTTTTATGTTCTATCTACGCTTACTGTCAATGTGTTTAAGTTAATATGATTGCTATTGAATATAATTGGAAATTGTCATTGGGATGATAAGGAACATTGAAGTAAATTGTGTTAAAGCATAGAACATACCATTGTTATCTAAAATTAACATACAACCATATGCTCTTTTAATACACTCCAAGCTTAAGAAGATACTAGGCACATAAAACATTTCAAGGACCACAACTAAGCAATATATGACATGAAGATTTGCTATAATTACAATGTGCGATTCATACTTTATCACGATCACGAGTCTATTCTACAAACTCAAACAAACTTTCACTACGCTATTGGTGTTGCAACCAACTTTGATCCTTCATTGCTTGGATCTTTTGCCACTCTTCTCGGATACACCACACCATTCATATGCTGGAGCACACTGCTGCTTTCTCACTTGAATCTTTTCGTCATACTGTTCACTCATCGTAGGCTTTGTATTTTTGAGTCTTTGGCATCTTCATTTTTAATTTTGGCATACTGATCTTGGATCTCCATGTTTTACCTGTGATAATTAGAGTCACAACTAACAAAATGACTATACCTATATTGAGTTAGCTAGGCTCAATAAAGTTCAATACATTCAAGATTCCAAAAACAAATAAAATTCGTACCCTCATATGTCCACATGTTGTCATAGCTCCAATAGGTTGGCCATACCTATTAAGCTATATCATCAATATGGACAAAGTCACCTTAGTTGCAACCTTTAAATTGCCTTCTAGGTGCTTCACAACAAATAAAAATTTAGCAGAGCTCCATGCTAGTTTGTTGCATTGTCCTCCATGTTGGTTTGTGCATGAATCTTGGTGAACCTTCAAACAAATCCAGTATAAAATTCTCGAAGCCCTCCCGTGAGTATTTAATATACCTTTCTGCATGCCTCACACCTTCCAAGTGTATCTCGAATCTCCCTAGAAACACACACTGATTTACTATATAAACACGCCATCAAATTCAACCAGTTTTGAAAAATTGGAAATCTTTGCAGAAGATTCCAAAGTTTAGTTGTAATGGTGACTGTCCATGCAAACGTACAAGTTCATGGTGGCGAACAACGGACTGACATACTAAAGCCCGCCTCTTCAAACAAGAGAATGAAACTGGCTCTGATACCATTCATCGAGAGGTTGGATGAACTCCCCCTTGACTGAAACAGTCACTCGTTCAACGAATCAGGCAGCCCAATCCACCAACAATCAAACACATACCTTCATTCTTCGTAGGATTTACCAGGGCCCCTCCCTTGAGGGCGTCAGGGCCAGACCCGCTCTGATACCAACTTAAAATTTTAAAATTGAATAATGTATCAGGTATTTATCTGGATCAAATTAATTATATATATATATATGAAGTGTTGTATTAAGACAAGAAAATGTTGTTTTAAGATAGGGAAGAGAAATTGTCTTGGACACACAATCAATTGGTTGAGAGAATATCTCAACCACATATCAATCTAGAAATCAACTAAATCTAAACAATTTCTAGAGAATAAGAATAGATTCTTTTAGATAGAAATAATCACAACTGAAACAAATAGGAATTATATTTTCAAGTATTTCAGTCATCATAAACCTGTTTATTAGTTAGCGTGGTTTGAGTAAACTTGACTCGTTAATTATCTGTAGTTTTTGTGTTCCAGATTGCAAGTTTCCACTATTTTTGGACTCCAGATTTATGAGAACCCATTGTTTTACCCATAATAATTATAGAATATAGCCTTGTTAAATGCCAAAAAATTCAAAAATATCCCACAATCATTTTTTAGACACCACCCCTTCTCTTTCGAAATCTGAAGGCCGAAAGATTCCTAAGTATCCAGCAACTGTTCTTCAGACACCACCACTTATCTTTAGAAATCTGAAATCTGAACCGTCTAAATTTTTGATAATCTTTAACTGTTTATAGACTTGGCTTTCTTGCAGCAAGGATGACAATCGCAGACAGAAATGGTCAGGCTGAAGGAATATGATTCACCATTCTTATATATCTGTTTGACATTCTGTTGGCTTGCTGAATCCCCATTTCTGATCAGAGCCAGTTACCAGCTCAGCGGAAGAGAAACAAACGAATTGCAGAGACCATCCAGCTTTGCTTCTCAGATTCTGTTTTATCCCTGACAACAATGGCAGCGGAGACGGGGATTCAAAGGAAGTTGATCCATCTTGGGTGGATGCAGGCAGAAGTTATCAGACCAAGTTACCAGCTCAATGGAAGAGAAACAAACTAATTGCTGAGACCATTCAGCTTTGCTTCTCAGATTCTGTTTCAGCACACACAACAATGGCAGTGGAGATGGGGATTCAAAGGAAGTTGATCCATCTCGAGTGAATAAAGTTGTTACTCTGTAGATGGTGTTGTTTGACTCTTCGTCCACATTTGCTCCAGCTTAGTTTCACTTGATGATAGCAAAATAATCGGGGAGCAGAAATGAAGAAAAAAGCAGCCACGTGGATGCTAGAATGTATAAGCTCCGCGGCTCCATGTGCATATTGGAAAACAAGGGATACCTGCCATCGTGGTAATACACTTGTGCGTTAATGAAGTTATATTATTTTTATTTTATTTTTACTTTTCCACCATTAGCAAGTGATACCTACCATTGTGGTAATACACTTGTGTGTTAATGAAGTTATATTTTTTTATTTTTATTTTTATTTTTTTACCATCAACCATTGAAAATAAAATCTCAAAATTTCTCTTTTTGTTGTTATCTTATATATTGTAGGATTAACTTACACTTGGTATTATTTTTATCGAGTTGTTTTTATGTTTGAGCGATGGAGATTAAAATGGTTATTTTTATATAATATATAGATATTGTTTTATTTATAAAGTATAGATTAGTTGGTTTATAGGTTTAAATTTTATGGGGAAGGTTGAGGATGAAAGTTATTTTGGGGAAATTAAATTTCTTGCATGGGGTTTAGTTCCCACCATGTTATAAGGTCAAATTTTACAAGGAAGTGTTGAAGATGAAAACCACTTGAGAGGAATTAAAATTTCTCAAGGGGCATCATTACTTCCAATAATATCCAATAAATAGACTAGCCCAACTTAAACTCACCTAATATTTTATAAAA